>CABFWO010000208.1:46125-150103 GCA_902155825.1 Timema genevievae | reverse complement strand
TTTAACCAGAAATCGAAATTTTAATACGAAGTGTTGACCCTTGTGGAAGACATTAAACTGTTTGAAATGCTCTTAGGTGGACAAAGATGCGCCTCTTTTCTCATTGATTATATATCATTGTATATTATTTTATGCGTGTTCTTATGTGGAGTGGTGATGATACAATGTACATTATTTCGTTCAGAAATCTTACGAGTTTATAGAAAGAGAGAGAAATCTGTGCGGTCTGCCGTACCATTTATTTTGTAAATTGACCTTTAAGATTGAACCTAAATGGGAATCTGGGAATTATTTTTTTATAATAAATAAGAATACGTTCTTATTTTTACAAATTACAAATAATTCTAGGATAATTTAGAGAAAGCTTTTGCTATTGGTTGATATTAAATATTTTGACGGATTTTTAATTTGAGCTTCCTAGCTAAATTCTTTCTTAAAATTACTCGTAAAATAACGTTATCATCAAATTAGCGTTTAACGTCCATGAATGAATTCTACTTTTAAGAATTTAATGGTTTATTTTATTTTGAAAGTAGCGAGACAATAAGATATCTGACAGTGCATGCAGGCGCTGCACTGTTTGAAAAGTAATTCATTAAAAAGTAAAATTTTCATATCTCATAAACATCTTGTTTCTGATAGGTAAGAGTATCTATGTGATTCTACATTAAACCATATTATTATTATTATTATTATTATTATTATTATTATCACCTTCACCGCGTCTTATTACCCGTTCGAGCTATACGCTCTTACGCTAATGTGTAATGGTAGGGTGATTGTGAGATAAAATGGAGGATCTACAGTTTAACGTGGAATCCGAACCACGTTGGGGACCTGGAATTCCTCACATTCACAAGTTGTGACTAATACACGTCTTGTCAGAGGTGAAGGAGGGGTTTGGCAATCAGATAAATCTATGCCAGGACCAAAGATTGAGCCCCGGACCCCAACACAGAAGTCCGACACCTTGCCCCTAGATCATCAGGTTACCATCATATAATAATAATAATAATAATAATAATAATAATAATAATAATAATAATAATCAACCGTTTCCAGCCTGTGGCCGGGTCAGTTTAGTAAAATTCCTCCATCTTCCTCTATTCTTCCACCGCCCTTCCTACTTTAATTTCTTCAATTCTTCTTCTCTAACGTGAACAATTTCTGCTATCTGATCCTCCCATCTCTATCTTGGTCTCCCTTGAGGTCTTTTCCCTACATACTTTATTTCCAACATCTTCTTCGGCATCCTCTCTTTTTACATTCTCATTACATGCCCTACAAACGATTCTAAAAATAATATGGACAAACTATTATATATGTGACATTTTTTGAAAAGTCTCTCCAAGGATAATTTTGTTGCCATCCACGTAAAGTTTTATAAATTATTCTATAAAATGAGATAAAAATCAATAAACCAAATTAAATATTTATTAAATACTACTGCAAAACCCGGTGTTTCCCTGCTAACCTTATTGATATTTTATAAATTCCTTTGTATTGAAGGTTGAACTTTCTGCTTTGGGAGGAGTTTCATTAGAAAATGAATCACGTAATTAAAGTATTCAAGCTCTTAGTGCAGAAAGAAGTTAAACATTTTCCTATTTGTGGACCCTAGTTTTAATTTTTTGCTAAGTTTCGGTTTCATAGGTCTATTATTTTGTGGTCAGCCACGCAGAATTTCATTCAGTCTTAACGATACGACTCGCAATGTACAGGGATTATTCAGATCTCCAGGCTACAAACTTGTACAGGTTGTAGGGGTTAACAAAACAAGTATTTCGACGTAATAAACTTGGGGTTGGCGACGTCAAATGGTGACGCAATGAGATGTCAAAGTTGGCGCTGTATGCACCCGGGGGGTAGGCAGCTCATCAAACTTCTAGTCGCACTGCACTGTCATTCCGAGGAACGTGTAAGGTCCCACCTTGTTAATTGACAGCCAACAGTGCTATGCTACTCTGTTTCGTTGGTACCATTATACGTACCAGTTTGGGGGNGGGGGGGGGGTATGAGGACGCCTGTGTTGGTTCGCATGACGTGATGTAGTTATTGCATATCTTCCAGGTGCATACAACACCAACTTTGACGCCTCATAGCGCCACCTTTAGTCATCACTGACCCCAAGACTTTTAAGTAGTAGTACATTGTCATTTCTCTAACCTTCATAGTTTTTACCTTGAGTTCTGAATAACCCTGTTTATTTAAATAAAACAAACAACAAAGGATCACATCTGCTAGTTTTCCTAAATCATTGTATAAGTTTAAAGATTTCTGTAGTTCTTTCTTTGGGGCATTCTCCCGCACCAGCAATCACGCAGTTAAATATTTAAGGGTCCCAATATATTTTGTAATATTAAAAACTAAAGAAATTTGGTTAATTCAAAGATTCAACGGTCTATGTTATTTGGTTGTTAAGCTACCCCAGTAAGTAATCACACTCCCTAATGTGTCAGGCTCATTATGGATGTAAAAATATGTCTTAAGGTACACACCCTAAATATTTCCCTAAATACTTATTTAAAGATGAAAATATATTGGTTAATTGAGTTTAAAGATGCACTTACCAGAAGTCACGTGGTTTAAGGCATTAATCTAGACACCCACCACGGTGGCCACATGGTCTAAAGCGTTACTCTCACAGTATATTAAACTGCTGATGAGAGGGAGATCGACGTTAAAATTTCGGTTGAGTGTAATGAGGGTGGTTTTTACAAAATGGCTTTCCACTCTCCTTCCACAAAAATGCGGGTAAATTTTATATAAATATAACCTTACTCACCCTTAAAAACCATTATCTTAATTAGTACATAAGCGTATAACCGCAACAGGTATTAATACGTAGCACAAACAAATATATGCACGAGATATTTGATCTTATAAAATACACCTGGAGGTACAGACTTTGGTGTTTCATAAATTAAACATGAAAAGTGCCACCTTTTATTTTATTGTGTTTGTAATTACACACACTGGAAATATCAAGGTTTAAGGTGTCAAGATCTTAATATATAGTCAACTTCAATGATAGTGAACCACTTTGGATCCAGATATATGGTTCAAAATGTACAAAGTTAAATAAAACCTAAATATGTTTCTACTTAAACTTACTTGTGAAGGGTAGGGACACACAAAACCAAATATCACAAATAAAATAGATTGTTTTGAAATTTATTGATTAACGTTCAAATGTGCTGTTGCTTGCTATATACCATCTAAATTAATATTTTATATGTAACCTTCTCAAGCGTCTTCTTTTTTCCAATCTCGATTCTACAATGTGTACTTTACAGTACATTTGTATGTTTAGATGTATGTCAAATTGGTTTTGAGTTTACTTTTAAGATTTGTTGAGTTCTTTTTTGCTGCCACAGAAGAAAACTGTCCTATATATATGTATATATATATAATATGTAGCCCGCCTCGGTGGCGTAGCTGGCTAACGTGATATTTTCGTGTTAGCTAGACTGCCAAGGATGGGGAGATCGAGGTTCGAATCTGTTTGGGTGAACTATGGTGATTTTTCCTAGATGGTTTCCCACTCTACTTCCAAGCAAATGTGGGTTCACTTCCACTAAATTCAAACATCCCAATTCCTAATCCATTAGCGTAATTATTAGTACTGAAGCTGATAACCCAAACGGGTAGTAAGACGTGGTGCTAAATAATAAATAAATATAATAGGTATAGTTTTATATTACATATACATTATTATTTACATACCAACTCTGTAGTCTTGAGGTCAGAGCTCCTGGCTACAGATCCAGATGTCCCTGGTTCAATCACCAGTGCTTTTGAATATTTATCTGTGAATCAATGGGTCTGATAAGTGGTCTAACTCAGCATCGTCAGGATAAGATGAGGTGCTACATTCCTTGAATAAATAAATAGCAGCTTCACTGTAGAAAACTGAGATTAATGACCAGAGGGTTCGTTGTACTAACCACATAATACCCTCCATCATGAAATGTTGACACCGTTAACGGTGACGGTCGCCTGGTCGGTATATCTCTCTTGCGGGCTCCCACTATGGAACTTACAGTACATCTCTAATCTATATATTTCATATATGTACAATAACATACATATATATTTTATACTTTTATATATATAATACACTTTTATATGTATATAATATATGTAACAGGCACTGCTCTTAGGTTATTGCTAGGTCTAACAAGGCATGACAGTACTCTATTAGTAAACTGTACCTTACACTTAATTATCTATTTGACCAAAAACACACAAAATAATGTAATTAATGTATATATGCTTGTAGGTTATGAATAAAATTTTGTTACAAGGAAATGATAATATATTCGTACAGTCCTGTCAAGCTGTATTCCTAGGCAATACCCCATAATCCACCCCATTATACACTATATATATATATATACATACATAATATATAGAATGTACCGTAACATGTGGAACCCACTTCAACGCTGGACATAGGATAAGAGAACAATTAAAAAAATAAATATAACATTGTCTCATATGCAAGTATTAGGTCACCTTATGGTAGAATGCCGCACTCTTTCAATACTACAAGATGTTTGGAATAATCAGGAATCATCCATAGGGCATAAACAGTCAACAGGTCAAGAGATATCGAGTATAGTATACAAACAGTTTAGTGGAATCACTTGGTTGTAACTAGGAAATAAGCTTAAATTAACTATTTCATTGTTTTTGTTCCTCCTGTCCACCACTAAAATGGGTCCCAAATGTTACGGTACACCCTATATATATGCATATATATATATATATAGGGTATAAAACAGTACACCCTATATATATAGGGTGTACTGTGATACTTTCTTATATCAAGATGAAATTAAAATTATTTATATTTAAGTATGGTTTGCTGTAAACGAGAGCGTCGTAGATTTAATTCTGGCCAGGTGCAATAAAGTTAGAGCTAAGGTTAGTTTCTCCTAAATTGATTCCCATTCTCTCTATATGTAAATGAAAGTATATTATATTTTCTAATTTCTATCTTTCTCAACCCTATCCCATACGTGTATCCCATAGGTGTAACTAAATGCGATGGCTTAGGACGGTTAGTAAAAAGTAGTGTAAGAAAACTCAAAGTAAAATGCATTATATCTACCAAATTTGGTTGAAATCTTACAATTAGTGCAAAAGTTAGGAGACAAAAGCGGTTGACTCCATTAGTACCAACTATCATTTGCACATGTCTGTTTAAACTATTTTGTGAAGGGAAAAGACAACAAAGAATCGTGTACGTTTGTAGCTATCCATTGGTAATTTCAACCCCCCCCCCCTCCACCTTAAATTTGGATAGAATCCAAGGCTTTCCCCTTAAAAGTCCAATTGGCTGTCTCACACGGGCACTGGGGGCTTAGCTTTACTTCCAATACTTCAGAGTCTTTTCTTTCATTTGAATTGCCAAGTATCCTCGAGTACAATACTAATGATCTTCTTTTCTTGCGCGTAGGAAAGAACCCTAATTACCTGGGAGCTTTCTCTGCTCTAAAATCAACTTGTCTTTGTCGTTACGGAATCAAGGAAGTAAGGAGCATATATTCAAGTCTTGTTGGTTTGAAGAGTTAATTGAAGAACATGGGAAATATTGATTTTTTTCTTTAGAAACGAATTGTTAGCTTTTTAGATTAGTATTAAACATATATTAACGTGCACCCTCTAATTTACCTAATTATTATCAGCACATAATCTGTAAATTATATAATTGACTATTTAGATTCTACTTTTACATTTGATATTTTAAAATATAATTTTTTATATAATTTTAAGTCTATAAAAGTATAATTACAATTAGTACACAACTTACAGATTATATTCTCTTACTTCCCCTTTGATATATTCTCATATTCACACTGATTTCGTAAATTATAGAAAGTTTATCTATATATGCGTGGAAGGAGAGTGGGAAACCATTTAGGAAAATTATACAAAAAGACACCCGACCTGCCACGATTCAATCTCCAAGCTTCCCGTAACCATCAAGTCAGAGATGTCTAGAATTTGGCTGGGTCTATATTCATACATAAATCATAACTAATAATGCATAGTGAATAACGTACAGCGCCAAATTTATAATACAAAAACAACCGTTTTTAATGAAATATAGAGATTAAAGTCTGATTTAAATGTATGTTTTTTATTTTAAAAAATATCCTAGACTCTTCGCTCGACTAGATAAAGCATTTAAAACATTTATTTTATGAGTTCACTAGAAAGATAAATTTGATTAAATCATTTAATTGAACCTAAAAACTTGAACATCCAGGGGGAAATGTCATTTTTATGTTGTATATATTTGAACGAAAACCTTTATTGGTGTTTAAGACTTTAGGAAACAATTTACTCATCAGAGTTATTATATTGGTAGCACATAGCGCAACTGAAATTATGGAGAGGGATGTGGACTAAAGGCGGAGTGCAAACAGTAACTGCATCGCATCCTACGTGCTTAAAAGATTCACACTACGTTTGCAGCAAGCAATGACGGACAGGTTAACTCGCTGCCACTTTATTTTGCCGACAAGGCATGAAGGAGTGTGGCAATGTCCACTATTCAGACCTGCTTCTGGCCCTCTGGTTTACTATATGTGTGACTATTGAGGCAAAGGTTGAAATGTCACCCAAGGAACTGCTATAACTCGTCATTTATGTTGAAATTAAGGACATTATTGATATATATTATGAAGTTTCTTTGTGGTTTTTAGCACTACGTCTTACTACCCGTTCAGGATATACGTTCATGTGCTAACTACACTAATGTGTTATGAATGAGGAGGGTTGTGTGGAGAGAAAGTGTACCCGTAATTTGCGTGGGGGAAGAGTATAAAACTATTAAGGTAAGACCACCGTCAGTAGACCCGGCTGTGATTCAAACCCCGATCTCCCCGTCATAATCAGTCCAATATTATGTAATAGTAACGCCTTAGACCATTCGGCCACCGAAGCTGGAATGACGATGAAGTTTTAACGAATTTAATCTCACCAAAGGAAGTCATCCACCGTGAAGGCTGTGAAAGGTGGTTCCAGCATGGACCTAAGAGAGATTATTATGTATATAAAACTATATAATTATATATATGTAAATTATATTTAAAATTATGTAAATGTTGTTGAAATATATTTTTTCTCACCAAATTTGTTTCAACTTCTTGTTCACCGTGTTCTATGCACAATTCTCTCCAGGCTTGCGCAAAACAATAGACCCAGCTTAGTGTCTTTTTGTCTGTGTTACTAACATTTCGTATTCTACCCCTTATATTAAGTCGAAAATAATTATTTTCTTTTTACATATTTGAAATAACTTTATTTATTTGTACTAATGTAATTATTAGAAAACTTTTAGTTGAGCAAAGAATTTTTAAAAAATAATATATTTTTTGATGCTCTACCAAAACTCAAAGACTTTACCTGTCTAATGTTTTGAATATCTCCTTTAAAATTAATCGTTTTCTAGTAATCATTTGTTTAGCTCCACCTACGTTTATAATACATTCATTATGTAATAAGGATTGAATTCGTCTCAACCATCTGCCCCATTTTATCTCACCACCCAAAACTTTTTCTGTGTAAACTTGGGACGACCCATGAAACACTCTTTACAACCCTTACAAGTGACTTGAGAGCTACCCTTCACATCTGGTCTTGACTTTATCTCCCCTTTATCCCCTTCTATACGATGGTCAAACTAGAGGGTAGGACAAACTCAACCTCATTAGTGAGGAAAGTCTGACCTTTTCCTAAATCTGCATAATCCACTGGGTAAACGTTTTGGACTCTTAAAGATTGGAGAAAAACATTTTTAGAACATTTGGAGTTTATTCAATTATTTTTTTTGCTTGTGATTTTTTTGTTAGTATCTATATAGCTACTTTCCCTGTGGAAAAAAAATGAAATAGATTTTTGCTTATTTTTCTCAATATAGTCGTACTTTCTCGTCTAAAGAATGTTTTGTAATCGTGATTCATTTTTAATTATATATTATAATGTTTATTGACATTTTAAGTGTCCCCAAACTCAAAAAAGTGGGTCTAACAATTCTCTATGATCTCAGATATAATTGTCTGTACATTCATTACTGGGCAATCACACGTTCACCGAAAATAAAAAGCACAGCAGAAAGGGAATCACATGTCGAGCCCTGGAACAATAACAGGATTTTAGCCACATCGGCGTTAACCACTTGGTGCGACTTTAAATAACTTGAGCTTTCCTTTTTCTACACGAAAATATCAGCTTATGTGACCAAATTCAATTTCACTTCAAACCGATTCCTCATTAAATGCGCATGCGCCTACAAAGTGAAATACTAGCAGACCGATGCACTAACTGTAGTGAAATGATTATGGAATAGTTCGCTAGATGGAAAGGGGGAGTGTGTCATGCTTTTTTCAATGTTTTGATATAATTCACGACATAATAGAATAATTTGAAAACAGATATTGTTATATTAATCTTAGATATGTTTATCCACTAGAAACTAAAAAATGTTAGAAATCAGCTATTGCTATTTTATCTTCCAAAGTATCGTGTGCAATTACGTTTCTACGTTTCTGCTAGCGCATAAATTGATACACACCTCAAGTACATTCTGCTATTTATTTTCGGTAAACGTGAGAATCTAGCTTTTATTAGTTTATACCAGGGGTCACAGTTGAAACACTTTAGTAGATTTCATTCAGATTTAATATCGTGATGTTAAATATTTATACCCGAGGTCAAATGGTGCTTTTGGTTTTATCCCTAAAATTAGGAGGGAGCGACGTATATTTCTCATTGAAATACTAGTTTATAACGCTCTTAATTTCTAAAAAAGTAAATTATTTTGTTATATGTACTAATTTAATTAAAGTTCACGTATTCTTGCAATTTTTAGTTGTTTGTTTTAATAATTTATTATGCATGTAGAAATATAACATGAAATAGCGTACAGTTTTCCTATTCCTACATTTTAAACGCCTGTTTGTTTAGTGGAACGTTAATAGTGAGCTAATTTTAAGGGTATTTAAGTGTATATTTGTTAGGAAACAATTTTCAATCTCTAAACAACACTTTGGTTTTTATTAAACTTTCAAACAAAATGGTGAAGTACTTTCTTAACATCAGAATCGTCATAAAAACAAATGTAATTTATATATTAATCATTGCTTTATATGGAGATTTTACTAATTCATCATCAAAAATTTGATGAATATGACAGTTTTATATAACAACAAAAATATCAGAGAAGGTCCCAAAAATATCTATTTTGAAACAAAATTTATTAATCTAGAGACTACAGTGAATACTAAATAAAAAATTAAAAAATTGTAAAATATAATTCAAAATGTTCTTTTAGCACCCTTAGTCATATTAAGACCTAGTATATTCTCAGGTGTGGCCGAATGCTATAAGGGGTTAGAATGGCATCGCACTCTGTCGTTGTCTGTGGGGATAGCAACGTTCGAATCTCACCTGGTGTTTTGAAAATTTTGTGATTTTACCATCCCTTTTTCTAGCTATTTGAGTGAATTTCTACTAATATTACATAATAAAACCTACCATTAGTTATACATACCCTCGTTTAAAACGTATAAATAAAGAAAATCAGAGTCTGATTTATTTTAGCTATACATAGGTCGAATTTATTCTTTCCTGAATCCAGATCTTTGTTTCAATTTTGGTTTTGGTTACATTCATTCTTTAATTGTAATATAAAATATAAATCGTATTTCCAAATGATCACCATTTTGGTTATAATGTGAATTAATTTGGGGATAAGCTGTCAAAAAGAAAAATTTTAAAATAGAATAAAATATTTCAACTTATTTTTCAAAATGTGAATCAACCATATTTTTTTTACCTTTGAATCTCGAATATCTTTAGAGATTCGTGGGATTCAAGTTTAGAAGACCCATTCTGACATTATAAGTAAAACACACAATTTTTTAAGTCTAAGCATCCTATCCTGCAATTTAGTTTTGTTTCTCCCGCTTTTTCTTCTTTATTTCGGTGACTCCTCCAGTAGACCAGTTCAAAAGTTTCACCTTGTTACTCTAGAAGTAAGAACACTCGTTTATTGGCATCATTAAGAGGAAGCAATTCTCCGTCCTAAGAATCACAGAAATATAGCATCCAACATTATCTATAGCTGATTAGCATCTTTAACCCAACGAAACTACTTAGATTGCTTCATTACGAGATATAACACTTTTTTTAAGGAACTCAAGCAATTCAGAAAGATTACCCAAGTAATATCTTGTCAAAAAAAGAAAAGAAAAAAGAATAGAGATAGTCTATTCTAAACCATGAAATGTCTGTCTATTCATTTATAATGGAAATTAAATAATTGATTATTTAGGTACTAAGCACAAATTTATATTTAAATATAGTTCAACAAAAAAAATGACAATTTAGAATGTTGGTAAGCATCATACTAAACAAATAGCTTTACGGTGAATTTATCAGTCCGGGACCAAGCAACACACGACATATTGTTATTAATATAAATAAATGTATAATGTTAAAGGCACGTAAAGCATCTAAAAATAATGTGTCAACATATCTGGGGCTATTTACTTACAGTAATGTGAATTCGTTTTGAATCCATTAGTAATTTTTGGAAAGTTATTTTTATGAGCCTAAAAATATTATACTCAAATTTTTTGAAAAGTTTGTGTTTTATAGTAAATTTTTTATCTATGATTTCAGGAAAAAGGATTGTGATCGCGAAAATTCCTGGCCACTAGATTTTGTTGAATCTTTACGATTTATGTGTGTTCTAAACAAAGAAAATGGATTTTATGGTTCAATTTATCCACATGACTGTATTTTTGTTTGTAGCTGGTTTCAGATCTGTTTGATTGATTTTGTTCAAACTTGATATTTATATGTTATATGTTAATAACTCATGAGGGTTTTTTGATTTTGACCATAACCCTCAAATTGAGTATAGTTTACTATTGAGTGACGTTTATGAGTTACAAATTTATAAAAAGGATTTAATGATTTTTTTAGATATTTATATATTTTTTTGACATCCCAAATAAAAATTTATACTTGGTTTTTGGATAAAAATTCTTTTAAAGGTTACTTAAGAGTTATTTTCGAAAATTTAATGATTTTGAAAATGGCTTTAAGGATTTCGTTTACTACGTATATTTAGGTTTATATTCTAAATAATTGTTGTATATATATTTGATTATCTATTATTTATTTTACTTTAAATTTGTTTGTTTTTTGATTATAGTTCTAACCATCTAGCTCAAAATTGGCATCGAAAGACAATTTTACATTATGACTATTAATGTATGATTATTTTTATAAAATACATTAATTTAGGTGTAGTCTACTTAAGACAAATGATAAAATAGGAATTTTCTGGAAATCGGTCTTGAAGATTGAGCTTAAAATGAGTACCATCTGGAAATAGTTTTTATTTTTACAAAATAAAATAAATTTAGGGTGGCTTACAAATCACTTATTTTTGAAAATTTTAACTTTATCAAGATTACCTCTTCAATTTGTTCTAGCTATATGTAAAGAATGTTTATTGTGAATAACAATATGATGTGTCTGTCGGCCTTTTCAGACAGGCGCAATTGTGGACTTAACGTGAAGACTGTTCCCTGTAATTTTAATCTATTATTAGATTATTCTTGACCCGCCTCGGTGGCGTAGTTGGCTAACGCGCTAGTCGTGTTGAGCTCGACTGCCGAGGACGGGAAGATCAAGGTTCAAATCTCGGTTGGGTGAACTGGGGGTGGTTTTCCTAAATGGTTTTCCACTCTCCCTCCACGCAAATGCAGGTTCACTTCCTCTAAATTCAACCCTCCTATCCATTAGCGTAATTAGTGCTTAAGCGTATAACCCGAACGGGTAGTAAGACGCGGTGCTAAATATTATTATTATTATTATTATTAGATTATTCTTAACAGGAGGTAGTACGATTTGTGTCTATTGCTATTCTATGTTATCGAGGAGCGTTGCGTCCACCATATTGGATTTTTAAAGTTTTAGATTTTTCTCATAAAGATAGCATGCTCCATTGTGTACATTCCAAAATTTCGATCTCTTGGACTCAATTTGTACTTTGCATCCACCATTATGGATTTTTTCAAGCTTAGTTTTTTTCTCATAAAGAAGGCATGCTCCAGAACGTCCATATCAAATTTAAGCTTTCCAGATTATATAAAAACGAAGGGAAAAGACCTGGAAAGACAGAAAGACACCTCAGGTCTTTTATATATGTGTGATTTATTTGGACTAAAAGGGTTGTAAATTGTGCACTTTTGAGCCAACTGATTATATCGGTTCTAGACTTACCAACCAGCTGACACATCATTCACTCTCAGGTTGTCAATTTAATATTGTGATAGGGAAAACTCAGAAATCTATACCAGGACTTTGAGTTCAATAGGCAGACAAGAATACCAACTTAGATATGGAATCGGGCCGATTCGTTTTTACTGAAACAAGTTCATCAAAATGGCTATTTTAATAATTTCAAGCCAGTTTTTAATTTATTCTGCACTATATCGCTCTACCTGTCCAATATATTTACATATTTACTCTAATGGGATATAATTTGGAGGAAATTAACCCAAACATTCACGAATAGAAATTGAGAAAACCACTTGGAATAAACTACGTTTAGTGCTTTCAGCTTTGATTTGAACATGCAAAGATCGATACGGGTAATATAGAAGTGGACTACACTTATAATGAGCTGCATTTAAATGTTTCTAAATAATTTCAATCCTATTGGATGAGAAATATAGTTTAATTTATACTCGAAGATTATAGATCTGGCGTAATCCTGGTCCTTATATTTCATGCTATCTAATATGACAATAATTTAAATACTTTCACAAAATAAGAGCAGTTAACATTTATTTAGAAATATTTAAAAAATAAATTTGTTATGTTCTGCTAAAGTCAACTATTTCTTACCAAAAAAACCCTTTCTTTTACGTTTGCTAAAGGCAAAGCTAGAGAAGGCGCTGTAAGAAAGAGTTCTATCAAGTGTGGAATCACTTTTAGCTGCCGAACATAATGGCTTTTTTACGCCCTATAAGATGGCTGGAAAATATCCGCTTGGAAAGTGGTTATAGTAGTAAGAAGGAAAATTGGGGATAGGAGACCATTCAGGAGAGTGAAACGTGCTATTCTTAGAAATCTTGACAAATTTGGTGCTAAAAAAAAAAGAAAGAAGGGATCACACGGTTTTCTCTTTGAGTAAAAAATTATTTCAAGGAAATCGTCTCAATTATTAATGTATGTTACAAGTATGGACAATTAAGTTTTTTAAATGGCTAACAGGAAATTAATGATAAATTCATGGCTATTATTGTGATGGTATTATATCCATGCACATAATACACGTTACTGAACGACTATGTTTGACTCAAAATTATAATCCAAACTAGTCATAGGCCTATCTATTATTTTTTAAAGAAAATCTGTTGTAAGAAAGTTAAACAATATTTTTGTCTCTACCTGCTAATGTATTTTTTTTTCAATAGTAATCATAATATTTGGTATTTCATGTGCATTTTCATTCGGTGTTGAACTAATAGCCAACCCTAATATAAAAAAACCTCATGTTCCACACGGCAAATTGTTATTGGCTGCGTTGAAATATTACTATCTTATTTGTATTTTTGTTATATTTTTTTAGAATAATATTGATAAACTTCTAGATACATTTTTCTCTTTAAAAGTATATTTTTTTAAGTTTTGAAACCAGCTATATTTTAAATCGCACACATAAAGAAAAAGTGATTTTATTTCCAATTTTTATCAGAATATATTTGATTTGGGATATTAGTTTTTCTTTATGGAATTCTGAATTTTATTCGGCCCTTCAAATAATCTTCGTTAAATTGAAAAACATATGGTTAAAGTTAATAATAGCATTTCCCTGTGGATTCGCTTGCATTAAACAATACATCAACACATTCGACAACTTAAAGTGCTAGATGAGAATGGAACTTCAAGAGAAGTGTTTTATGACCGTATGAAGAAACATGGACTTTTTCGCATCCCCTACCTCTTCACACCTCAGCTCATATCACGTGCAATCTTATGTACCTGCAAAACCAGCCGTGCTTACGTCCTATTATTTCTTTCTCTCAACCCCTCGGAGATCAAGTATTATGATCATCAACAAATCGAACTCAAGATTTTGATAAATGTTGATGTTTCATGAACCACTGAGACTTAAAATTTGTATTTGCAATGCCATCCGTCTGTCTGTGTGACAAATATACAGGATTCCTATATTTATAAATAAATAGTTGTAATATATATATGTGTGTGTGTGTGTGTGTGTGTGTGTGTGTGTGTGTGTGTGTGTGTGTGTGTGTGTGTGTGTGTGTGTATGCATACATGTTGATCACAAAAAATACATATTTTGAAATTAAGCTCAATTAGTTATTTCTATCGTTCTCACAAAAAGTTTATTCATATTAAAACCATTCATATTTGCACTTTTCAAAAAGTTAATTCAAAAAATTCTTATTTATTTTTACTAGTAAACATTTTTTTTAAATGTTCAGAGCATTTTTGAAACTATTGTAATAGAACTTTGACATTATTTGTCATTTTAACTTTCCAACTACATTTAATATAAAACAAACAAATCTAACCTTCTACATCAATTATAATAATTATTAGTTTTAATGTGTATTATGCATTCAAGTTAAATCGATTTATTAAATTCGCTTTAAAATGGATCCCATTTTGGAAATAAGAAATCCTACCTTATTTTTATTTGTACACTTTTTATATGGTTTAGTTTGATTTTTCTGACTTATTTGTAAAATCTATGGGGAGCCATTTAATTGTTACAGCATACACCCTATGAACAACTAAATTGTTATATTTTAATACATATTTGTTTATACTAGTATTTTGCCATACGTAATGGAGTTAGTAAATATTTATTCCCATAAATATAAATGAATCCTAAAATAAATTACTATAATATTTTGACAGCTTAAACTATTATAATTCTGCAATACAATACAATATGGATCTAAACCCTGTTTAAGTTCCAGTAAGGATGTTTCATGGTCAAACCAATTGTAGATTATTAATACAGGTATCAACGCCTACCCCTTCCTTTAGGCTGACAAGTAAGAAATAGAAATAAAAGAAATTTGATTCAATTCAAAGAAATGTAATTTAAAATAAGGCCCCCATTTTTTCTATTAGAGATAACTACCCTTATAACAAAGTATTCGAATACCAATGGATGACTCTAGGGAATTTAAATTAAAAGTTCCCTACGATTAGGTTGGTAGGGTGGGGATAAACGTGAGTCTAATATAAAACTGCAGAGTTGTGGAAGTTACGAATGTGCAAGTGTTGCAGGGCCCGGAAAAAAACTCCAGTTCCAATTAATGATACATTGTCTTTCTTATTTAAGTTGGAATGGAACGGAATGCGTAAAAAAAACCTTTTTTTATAGTTTTTACTGCAAAACATTTTTTGGACAAAATGAATAACACAGTACAAACATAGAATTTAATTTTCTTCACATGATGACCATAAAATGTCAAGGGTCTCCTGGAAATTAAAGACAACTTTTTCTCTTCATTTAAATAGTTTCTCATTCAATGTCGCTATGTTCATCATGGCTATTTAGGAAATATTAATATCAACATGTGAAGAAAATTAAACTCTATGTTTTTACTTGAGAAATAATGTATTTATTTTAATAAAAAAATATTTTGCCATAAAAACTGCAGAAACACTGGCCTTTTATCGCGTTCCCTTCCATCCCACCTTAACATTTAAATAAACCCCTGTATGTTATTCTATTCAAATTGATTTATGCTTAGATTCCTTTGATAGTATTCAAAACAGTTTGTGGAAGTTCGTATTCGTATTCGCCAGTACTTACAGATATTAATGCCATGTTTAATTTTTTTTCTAAGTGTTGCTTTTATTTTTCATATAGAGAAAGTTTTGTAATCGTTAACACATTGTATTTTGAGATTATATTGAATATCGACGTTTTATGTGAAATAGACAAAAAAAAATTGGGTTCATATTGATTGTTATAAATGGTTTTTAATATTGATATTTAAATTTATTCGGGGTTGACTGATAGAACATAAAATCTTAAATTAATTTTACATTATTTTTAGCAACATTTAAAATAGTATATAATTTATCAATAATGTTAATATTTGAACAAAAATATGCTAATACAAAGAGAAAAAATTGTTTCTCAACTAAGTAACGAATGGAGTGAAGGTGTCACTTGTAGGGTCAGTTTGTGTAGGCCTTTCGGTGGGCTTGAAAAACTCATGTCTAATAGTATACCTACCTTTGGCTCAGAAAACAGGAAACTACCTCACCCCTCATTTCCCTAGTACGCCTCTTCACTTCTGACTAGGCTTTACAGCAAGTTGTGGAACTGTTGAGGATCCAACCAACCTACAGGCTTATACACACATATGACAAGAAATAATATTAAAAATAATGTAGAACTGGCTTAAACTCCCTCTAGAGATCAAGATTTTATGGGAGTATGGGAGAGTCTTATATTTTAATAAATTGTAAAAGTACTTATTTTTAGAAATGTTGAAAACCACGTTGTTTAGAAATGATTAATTTTGAAACATGTCATTTTTATAATAATCACTGGACGATTTAAATTAACTATGGTTTGTGGTATGCATTTGTTAATCTGAAGACTAAATAAGTTTTTTGGTGAAATTATTTTTCAGTTAAAAGAAAATATAATTACAATACTAAGCTGTTTCAATCTTGACAAATAAAGTCAAAATATAATATTTGGAGATTTTTCAGTAATCATCAAATTACTATCACTATAAAAATTAGAGTCAATTTTGACAGAGTAAGTCAAAACTTGTTTTTTGAAATATTCTCAGTTACTAAGAAGACTGATAAATAGACTGTGAAGTGCCCATTTAAACAGCTAAAGTCAAAACAGGTTTTCTAGATACATTTTAATTTACTAACAAGAATTATCAATAGCATAAGTGGTGTCAATTTAGACAATTGAAGACAAAACGGGCTTTTGAGATATATTTTCAGTTAGAAGTAGTAGTTATAACTATACAACGTGTTGTCAATTTTGAAAGCTGTAGACAACATATTTATTTTTGGAGATATTTTGAGTTACTAGCAAGCATTAATACTAGACTAAGTAATATCAATTTTTAAAGCTGAACACAGAATAAGCAATGTTTTTAAATTTATTTTGATGATATTATCAAATACTGGAACTGGAAAAAGTGATACAATTCTCTACAGCTGAAGACAAAATAGGTTTTTTCTTTCTCATATAAAGAGAAAATATTGTGGTTGTGAGAAAAGTTGATCCCAAAATTATGACGAATCCTTACGTTTTATATGAACACAAAATAAGAAAAAGTGGATTTATCATTTTCTCTGTCCCCATCTCTGTCTGACTCTCTGTCTGTCCCTGGCCATGGATCTGAAATGGTTGGATGGATTTTGTTCAAACTTGATAATTAGATTTGATAGGGTTATACCTAGGAAACTTTTTGATTTTGAACCTAGGCCTTAAATTAAGGATATTTTACTGATGAGTGATTTTTTTAATTCAAAATATTCCGAAAATCTCTCAAACGATTTTGTATAAAATGTATATTTGAGAATTGTGTGGTAATAAAAATAACATCGTATACGTGTTTTTGCGATAGATACTCATTTATGGGTAGTTTACTGATGATTGATTTTTCAAAAACTCAAAAATTTACAAATAGCTAAAACTATTTGGTTCCAAATGGGTATTTTGGGAGTGTTTTACATTAAAAATAACACTCTAAACTTGGTTTTGGGTCAAAATTTGACAGAGGGTCTGATGAGTTATTTTTGAAAACTCATGTTTTTAAAATGTCTATAATGATTTTTGCTTAAAATATATATCTGGGACTGTATGAGATGCACATGACAAATAAAGCTGTTTACTTTTTTTGGGGGGGAGGGGAGGGATTTAGCTATGATTAATTTACTGATGACTTATTGTTTAGTTTGAATATTTTAAATATGGGATTTAGCTATTTGATTAGTAGTGGATTTCTCTTATATATTTTGGATTATAATTTGTGATATTTGTTAGATTTGTTTTTCAAAAAATTCGTTTGATAGAAATTAATTAATGACTGATTTTTGTAAAGTTAAATTTTGTGAAATTACTCTAACGACTGGTTTCAAAATTAGTATCGAGTGACTATTTTGTAATATTAATAATAATGTATTTTAATTTATATACATTAATTTAAGCGCAGTTTACTTACGACAAATTATATAACATTTGAAATATTTTTAAATTTACCTTGAAGATTGAGTTCAATATGGGAGGGAATATGTAATAGTTTTTCATTTAAAGTGACAATACTTTTTATTTTTACGGATGAATAATTTTAGGGTAGTTCACAAATAATTGCTTTTGAAAATTTTAATTTTACCAACCATATTTGAACAATTTAGTTTAAAATGTATTTATAAAGAGTGTTCAACTTGACGATGTGTTTGTATGAAGAAAACATAACTAAGAGTAGTTTACTTTAAACCTTTGTTTGAAAATTATCTTCCAAGCTATAGTAAACAGTATAAGAAAGTTTGTGTGATTGTGTATTACCATGTATTATAAATATATATTATTTGGTACATACTAGCAAGTGAGAGATTATTAGTATTCGATCAAGAGAGACTATTTAGTTTAGAAAATGTAAATAAAAAAGGGGGTACACTGGGTTTCATTGAACGACGAATGTATCGTATTGTTACAGGTTGTATATTTGTTTGCAAATGGCGACCAGTGGTGGAAGGAGGTAGAATCATAGGGGGGGGGGAGAGATTGGATGAATGATCCAGGAACAAGTGAGCGAAGGAGGGAAGGAAAGCTTCACCCCTAGTAAAACAAATGACATCGTTACTGACGTTCTTCAGCCATGTTGACATTTATCAGTGCGACGCTTATTACCGCAGACACGGACGGCCACCTTGTATGGAGACCACACGAATATTTCCCACTCGCTTGTGGTCACCAAATTACTATTTGCGTCATGAAACTTGTCACAGTAATAATTGTATTTTTGTTTGTCTTTTGCATCATGTCTTACAATCCGTTTGGTTTAGACACACGTGTACTAATTATTAATTACTCTAGATAGGAATAAGGGAGGTTGAATTTAGAGGAAGTGTGCCCAAATTTTCGTGGTGGAAGAGTGTAAAACTGTTTAGGGAAAACCATCCTCTACTCTGTACACCCGACCAGGATTCAAACCCCAATCTCCTAGCCATCAGCTGGCGAGTCAATTGTGAGTGTGATGCCTTAGACCATAGGAATTATGAAGAGGGTCATTGTTTTTTAAAATAATCCTATTTGCATACTTGGTTTCACTAGTTTTATTTAAAAAACTCATATATGCTACAAAATACTTCAGACTTAAGTATTTATTACTATAAGAATGACATATTTTAATATAATAGCCTAGTTTTTTTCAGTATAGCGTTTTCCTACCTTCCTACCTTCCTCGTAAGGGTCCAAATAGGGTGCGCTATATTGGTATTCCTCAACCTTAATCTAGTTTAATAATCTCTACCTTATCTGTTTGGTTAAAAAAATGCTTATAGTTTGAATGGATAGTTAAACGTGGAGGAAATAGAAAAAACTATGGATAATAATTAAAAATTACAAATATATTACATTCTCGCGTTTCCTAGGAGATAGGAAGTATTGCAATAGTTGAAAAAAATCTGATTCGATATTTTTAATGGTGTCAACGTTTCATGAACCTTTAGACTCGAAAAATAATTTGTTAACAGCCGTCTATCTCTTTGTCTGACTGTTCATCAGCCTAAAGCCAAAACCATTTTACCAATCAAGTCTATAAATTGATATCTAGGTTTTCCAAAAAAAACCTGATTTTTAAAAAAAATTATCGATCGGTTCACAAAAGTGAAGGTAGTTTACTTGATGGCGAATTTTTAAAAAAATCTTACCTTTTTATAATGATTTTGATTAAAGATCCTATCTTAGCACAGTTTAATATTGCAAACAAAATTACCTATCTAATTATTCCGGGAAAGCTAATTATAGGACACTAAATTACATAAGTGGATGTACCCAGTTTTGAAATCTCCGAAACTCTTTTAGGCATAAAAAAACATGTTGCAAAGTTGTAGGGTATAAAAGATACAACCTTTTATCTCAATTTTTTTTTTGTAAATTCAATAGTTTACAAGCTATAAACAAATATATTTTAAAATGGAGGACCGGGAAAAGGTTAGCTGATAATTTATACGACTAAAATAGCCAAGATAAAGAGAAAAGTATATAAATTATAAAATCTACAATGAGGATTCGGAAAATGAAGGTGGATTGTCAAATTTACAAAGCTAGTAGAAAAAATGTAGCATATATATCTAGTGGCAACAGAACAATAAATATAAATATCTGCTTACATAGTGCGGTGAAGCGTTGTTTTCCTATTTTTACTTTCTCTTATCAATATGTTTCTGTAAAAATGCCCATTTTTTCATTTACTAGCCTTGAGATTGAGTGATGCTCTTTTTTCAATAATGTTTCTGATAAAATGTATATTAATTTGGATCAATTATCTTATGATACAGCTAAGACAAATATTGTTTTGTCTATGAAATGAGTTCATTTTGGACAGAGTTTGTTGCTATACACATGTTCTTAGTAATACTATATTTAAATAGGTCACTCATCTCGTAACACTTCAACAACTCAGCCACACATGCATAAGCTTCTTGACTTCTTTTGTCTACGCCAATAATAATGGAAATAATGGCTGGCTTGGTCACCATTCAACCACACTATTTACCAATGTGCCTAATTCCAAAACAAAACAGCTCAAGAAATCGGAAATTTTATTAAAACTAATTAGATTGTGATACAGTTGCCTCGGATACGTCACCTCATCAATAAATTGCAAGTTGCCTCGTACTTGTTCATATTGTAAGAGAAACATTACCCCTCTATGTTACCATACTCATGAGTCAAGAGGTAAACTTGCCACAACCCCTTCCAAGAGTACGGCCTAACACACTTTAATGTGTTAGTTTTACAAGCCAGCCTAAGACCAAAGTGCAACTGGCTACCACGTTAGTCAAAATCACCATACATTTCGACAAATAGTATGAGAAGTCGTAAATTTCACCGCTCAGTCCAGTTTTATTAAAGAACACTGTGATCAATTATTGAATAAAAGTCACTCACAAACACCACATGTCTTTAGTGGTATCGTCCTCTGTTTCATTAATGTAAACATAATGGTAAGTACAAATACACATTCTCTGATATTTTGAACAAAATCACATCGGATTTACCATGTACGCAAACTCCAGGGTTTGTTACTCGTTTATCCAACATTTTATAATCCCAGTTTAGTCGATATATTCATTCGAGTGGATCTCTTTGTTAATGCTGTCACTGGTGATCGTCATTTGGAACAATTTTTAACTGTGTGGCCATTGGTACAACTATTTTTATTCCTTTCAACAACGTTTGATACCCTCTGTGGGGATTAATGACATTTATCTACACCTCAAATCGTGATTTTCACGACTTTGCTCAACGTTTTTGGCAGACTGAGGAACCCCCCTATGTGATTGTGTCAACTAAATAAGAACAATTGTGTGATTAGCACTTTATCTCCACCCACTAACGGGATGATTCAGGAAGTTATATGGTACGACTCCCACTCAAATAAAATCAACTTCCTCTTGGCAGTTCAAACAGCGATGCTAAAAAGATTTCACTCCCTTGAAAAAAATCCTACAAGTTCAGACCGAATTAAAAACACTTTTTACTGAATTTATTCAATACCATCTCGATTCTGGTCACATGATTCTTTGTGATACCCCCCATCTCATGACTGACTGTATTATTTAATCATGGATTATTTAAGGAGGATAACTCAACGTCCTAGCTCCGAGTAGTGTTTGATGCCAGTGCTCGCACAAATATAAATATATTTCTCAATGAGACTATGTTGACTGTCCCTTTAACTTGATACCTTAGCTAGCCTTGTCAACTGGAATATCCATGTTATTGTCTTAAACAAACTGTCACTTAAACATATAATTTTCCCAGTTCATTTATACATAATGTTAACCTGATCTTAAGTGTTTATTTAACCTAAGATAGAATACAGTTTCAAATTAAAAGACAACACAAAATATATTATATCATAATAATAACTAACGATTTAATTTAATTTATATATTTAAAATAATGAAAATATTTAACAAACATTAAGAATAAAAATATTCAAATACAAAATCACACATATACTATATCATAAAATAACAAAATCTATTAGTTGAATACAAAATGTCATCATCAAAATAACAATGGTTGTATTAATTAAATCTATAAACAGGTTTAATAACTCTTAAAAAACAGTAAAACCAATCAAAGTAAGTGTATCGTGAAGTATTTTTTTTAAAAAGGCTACATAATCTTACAGGAAAGTTCAAACATCCATGGGAAGAAATCGCCTGTATGTAGGTAAAAATGCTAATTTTGAAGAAAAGAAGAAAACAAACGTAAAATAGTCAAAAATAATGTTTCAAGATGTTCATAAAATGTGAAAATGATAATATTATGAGCATAATAAACTAAGCAATGTAGGTTATTATAGATACACTAACATTCCACAATCAGAAATGTTAGAAGAAATTTAAAGACAAAGATTAAAATAAATTACCAAATTTAATTAATAGTTATCTAATAACACCCGAATTGGTATTACCAGTAATTAGGAGGTAAATATTAGAATCTCGATCGTGTGTGCTATGGGTGGTTTTTAAATGGGATTAATTACTGTGGTTTTGTAGAATATGATGTCACCCTACAATCACCGTGCGCTCTCGAACTATGGACCCGCCGTGTGTGGCGCTAGAGGGCAGGTCACATGCTCTTGCTCTCTGGCTTCCTCACGGGCGGGACCACAATTCAACTCCAATCACTTTTTATTATGTTAGTCGATCATCATAGTGCTTGTTTGAATATGATACCAAATAGTGGTATCGGACATTATTCTTGATCATTGATCTCTGATCACCAACATCACCAACATGACCAACCATCACCAACATCACCAAACAATAAAAGAGTTTTCCTAGTTTATTTCTACGCTAATGAGGATTAGTTTGCAATTTGCATACCCTTCTCTTATTCCGTAGATTAAAAATTGTTAATAACCTTAATGTAAAACGTAAGGAGGCTACTACTAATTATATAAAAAGTTACATAATACATTTTTTTGCTAGCTAAAATTTGTGAACACTACAAAAGTTCTAGGATTTATTAAAGCCATTAAAACGCAACCACAGGTCAAAGGATCGTATCCAGTCAGGATTTGATCTGTGAACTTCTAACCCTTCCTTCTTTCACTATATCGGCTTCAATTTAAAGTAAAGAAATGCCTCAACTTCAACCTTACATTTTTGCGTTTCCTTTATTCTTTGTTCGCTCACTGTCCCATCTTTCTCTTCATTTCAATAATCATCTTTAATCCTATCCATTTCATGAGGTGAAAGAACATAATTTTGCTTTTAAGTTCTTGAGAATCTCACTTTTTTTTATCCTTTTTAGAATATGATTTATTTTTGTCCTTACGAACAAATATTTGGCACCATTTGCCATTCATCTAAGGGAAGAATTTATAGTGAAAGCTTTCTTTAGTACTTTATATTTTAAATATTCTGGAATTTGATCATTAAAATGTAAAAGTCTTGATGATCAAAAAGGGTTTTATCAAATACATTTCGACATTTTAATTTATTTTGTTTTAATTACCATTGTGTATAAAAATTAAGATTTTTACAAAATTAAATAAAATTTTATATATATATATATGAACAAGTGATAAGAAACTCACATTGGTAGGGACGTGGACTAAATTTCAAGCTATTCTAGCCTATTTTGTCAGTGGCGAGGAGTTTGGAGTTGAATATCGATTGGGTGTGCTGAGGTTGTTTTATTCATAAATAGATTTCCACTCTCCTCTTCACGCAAATATTATATGGTACATTTTCTATGAATAATTATGCCATTAGCATAATAATATGTGGATAACCCGAATATATAGTGATAAGCAGTGTAAACAAATTAACGAAAAAGGAGATTCAGATACAACCATTGTGGCTCTATTGAAGTTGTTAAACAAGTGAGTAATAAAATGATCGCTATAGTAAGATGTGTTTCCCTTAGGTTAAGCCTAGCCATGAATGATCGTATGTTTAGAAAACGTACATTTAAAGACACAAAATACTACATATTTAGTATTCTGCCTAATGGCAAGCCCTTACATGGTAGCTCTCCATGCCTCTCTGTCTTCCGACATCCTCTTCATCCTTTGATATCTTCCATCCACCATATAATATCTTTTACGCCCCCATCCTTTTCTTTATTCCACCATTCCTTCTATAGCATTCGTTAATAATCAGGTCTTTCTCGGCCAGTGACCTAACCAACCAGCTCCTCTTCCGTCTTCTTATAACCTGTATTATGCTTCTTTTTTTCTCCAATTATTTTAAGGACCTCCTCATTCCTTACTCTTTCTCCCAGGTAATTATTTCCANCCCCCCCCCCCCCCCACATCCAAATAATATATCATAATTCAACATATTACCCCAAGAACTATGCGATACCTTATATAAAGAACAATAAGTTTTTAAGGTGGGGTTGAAATTAACTTGAGCTAAGGCTGGTATTTCAAAATATTTCTTAAAACAAAAAACCCACTTCGGTGGCTGCGTGGTCTAAGGCGCTATTCTCGAGTTGTACTAGACCGCTGAAGATGGAGAGATCGAGGCTCTATCCTGGTCGAATGCACTAAGAGTGATGTTTCCTAAATTGTTTTTGATTCTGACTCTACGAAAATACGTCTGCATTTTCTCTAAATTAAGCATTTATAATCCCTAACCCATAAGCGTAATTAGTACAGAGGGGTATAATCTAAACGGGTAGTAAGATGCAGTGCTAAAAAATTACACGATTCCTTTTTTTGGACAAATAAAATTAAATATAGCTTCAATGGTAACTTAAGTTTTAACATTTAATTTTTGAAATATTGAAATTTCAAAATTTCCTTAAAAATAATCATTAAAATTGTAAAATGTTGCCAGGACTTTTTCCCTTCATTTAAAAGTTTCTGGTCAAATTAGAGTACGCTCATGACTAATATTCAAAAGCTGTTAAGATTACTAAAGGTAAAAGATCAAACTAAAAGTTTGTACTAAATAAATATATTACATTTTTTTTCCAAAATGATTTTTTGTAAAAATGTTTTAAAATAACAACTGAACTTGGCTTGCACTCCTTCCCATCCCACATTAATTTCACTAAGCTATAAATAATTCATGGCTAATTAAGGAAAATATAGTTTTGTAATTATATTTTAAATTTAAAATCCACTACACACAGAATAATTTACAGCATAATTTACATAATTTATTATAAATTTGCACATATACAATAATGTATATGTTTCCTTACATATTGTAAACCGAAACAGCTTTAGAATGAAACACCTGCTCTATAGTGATTTTGACTTTCTTTGAAGTTGGAGAATAAACTTAACATCCGACACATTTCGATTTCAAGCTCATTTCAATTCATTCCCTTCTTGAACCACCAAGCACGTTACCTCATTTTGTGGTTTCACCCCCAACCTCCCTCATTGCCCCCTTCATCCTTATTCTCTATTTTTATTTCGTCTCCTTTTCTGTTTCCAATGAGCATAGTATGCCGAAGACAAGAGAATTCTAGATAAGAAGAGAAGTAGAGGAGGGAATTGGAGGAGTAAATCCTTCCAACTTCTCTTTATAGTGCCAGAGTAGATTTTATCTAGTTCTTCCTTTGGTTTCTAATCAGGATGACTATGATTGCAAGGAATATTTAAACCTAAAGTAATCTTTTCTAATATTTAGTAAATTTGTGAAGCTTGAATGTCCCAATAAAAATCATAAATAATAGTATTAATTCTATAAATAAATTAAGTTTCTATCTATCAACCACTATTATTAGAACCATTCGATTTTTATACATAATTTATAGATTTATTTGCTAAGAAGTGGTTTGAAAAATATATTACTAAAATTCTGATTGAAGCTGAAATATTATATGATGAATTTATTTATTTATTGGTGTGTATATATATAGTCTATATATATACACAGGTGTTCAAAAAAATCAACGCCCAAATTGCACGTATTGTTTGTATATACCAAAAGTAATATAAAATCCTTGTACACTTACATCCGAAAAAATACCATTAAACTATGTTCAAAGTTTCGGCGTAAGGCGCCGAGAGAACTAAACCTTTCAAGCGTGCATGTACAAGAGGTTGCATAGAAATTGGGCGCGTGTCACTGCACATGTAATGTCAAGCACTGTCTGTGATGCTGTTAATATGACCCTCAGAACGTTTTACCAATTAATTATAGATGGACTGGTGTGTTGTTTACTATTAATATTGTGGTGCGTTCTGCTACCATGCTTCGAGATGTCGAGGTGTGCAGTGCCATGCACCTAAATCTTATGCAACTCGTTGTACATGCATGCTTGCACAGCTTGGCTCTCCCGGCGTTGTACGCCTAAGCTTTGAACACAATTTAATGGTATTAGCATATTTTATCGGATGTAAGTGTATAGGGATTTTGTACTACTTTTGGTTCAAATAAACTATATTATGTGCTGTTTGAGGGTTGAGTTTAAGAACATCCTGTATATAATCCATTGAGATTCTTATTTTTTTTTAAATATTCAATGCTTCTAGTATCTTAAATTAATAATAAATATTGGATGTTGTAATTTAAGGTAGATATTGTATTTCTCCCATTTTTTATATTCTCGATTAACTAAAAAAATAAATTTTAAATGTTTACTTTTTTGACCTTGTGATTTTTGATATGCCCCCAAACCCATAAAATTTGGTCATACAACTCCATTTGTTTGTTCCAGGGCTACAACCGAGACAGCTTGATGGATTTTGTTCTAACCTCATGTCTAGATATTTTATGGTGGTACTTCAAGGCTTTTATTTTAAAGTTTTATTTCTGATTTAGACCCTTGACTTCAAATTAAGATTAGTTTACTAATAACATATTTTTTTTAAAATTTACTGTTTTCAAAATGGTTCTAACAATTTTTTTTTAATTGAGACATAATTGGTGTTGAAATTAAAAACCAAACTGTATTCTTGTTTCTGCGGGAAAAATATTCATTCAGGGGTAATTTATAAATCCCCCTTTTTTTTTAAATTAGTTATTTAAAAAAAATAGCTCAACTGTTGTTGCTCAAAATGGGTATCTGGATGGGACGTAACATGAGAGATAAGAATATACTGTACGTTTGTTGATCTAATAAAAATAATTAGAAGGTATTTGAATAATTTTTAAAACGTTGACACAAACTTTAATATATCATATGAGAAAGTATGTAGGTGTACAATACAGTACGTAATAATTTTTTTATGATGTGTTGTAAGTACAAGTGGCCCACTTAATATGAATTACGGAAGTACTTACACACTATTATATACGTTATATCACAATTTGTTTTTAAATTGTAGTACCATAATGTGAATCAATTCTATATGTCATTAATTCAATCATCCGGATTGTTCTACTATTGAATAGACTAGTCCCTAATTAGTCCAGATATTTGGGGTTCTAGTTTAAAAATGAATATAAATTATGCTAAACAAATGGTTTTTTGAAATTTGGAATTCAATGGGTTAAAGCGTCTGACTCATCTGTACTGGTTTACTGGGAAAGTTGAGGTTGGAGTTTGAATCCCAGCTGGTGTAAAGAAAGTAATATTCCTTAAAAAGTTTTATACTTTCTCTTTACACAAATAATAGTACATTTCTCTTGAATTTTATCTTCATCAGCCCTATCAAATTATTGTAAATATGTGAATATTCTCGATAGGTGACACTATGATAAATATATTTTATAAAGTTTTTTAAAATAATTAATTATCATACATTTATGGTATACGTTTTATTTTTAATTCATCTACAAAAAAGTGTTAGTTTTAATCTCATATCTTATCAGACAGACCGACCTATTGTACTCCTAAGGGTATTTTCAAGAAGAAGAACACGGTTTATTTGGATGTGCAAAATAGAACTCTCTAATTTGATCATAAATACTTGATATAGTCATTTCAGACTCGCTAAACCCGTAGGGAGATAAGATTTAAAGGTACTCTAAAAAGGGATTATAAGAAGATTATAGCTACAGGTGAAATGTAATACCGTTATCCTTTGGACTTCGTGCCAAGTGGCTGAATATTGTTCTGGAAAGTTGGGAAGTGTCTGTATGAACGCGTGGATATAGCGTGTGCAAAAATTTTGAGCCCTGACTAAATCTTAAGGTAGGAGTATAGGAAACTCGAGAAAAAGTCAGTGTCATTGCAATTTTTTTATATATACTTTTTTATGCCAAATAAATAAAATAATTCTACAGTAGAAACATAGAGTTTAATTTTTCTTCACATGATGATATCAGCATTTCTTGAATATCTGTCAAGGGTGTCTTGGAATTTAAAGACAACTTTTTCTCTTAGTATCAGTTCAATAAATTTTTAAAAAATCTCTAAATAGCCATACTTTCAATTTTGTGATATTTTTAAAACGTTTTCACTGGTTATAATTCCAATGTTTTCTAAAGTAGAATACATATCAATCTTTCTAGCTGTACTACCTACTTAAGTTTGGTGTCATTTATATAGTGAGAAAGTTAAGGGTTATTAAGAGCCCAATCCAACTCACGATTAATTCATAAATTAAATAGGTAATGCAGCTCAAAACAAGCATTACATTGTTTTGAGGTTTTGTTTAGCATTCATTATAAAACAGTGAGATTGGGACCAAATAAGACATTTCATAGTAAATTAAACGAAATTTAAAAATAAATATTTTAAATTAAACATAATAAAATCAATGTTTAATTAATGTTGCTTCATTTCTATTAATAAAATGGAAATTGACAGCTTAATATAAGAAGTAAGGAAGAGGAAGGTAGAATTTAGATTAATTATTTATACATATTTACGTGGAGGAAGATATAAACGATATGGGATTTTATTTATTTGGATTATTTAACGTGTACTTTCTGAAACGACTGATTATTTATTTTCAGCACACAAGAATTTCTTTGAGTGAGATTGAAAGGGCCTACCAATTTTGCTGAGAAAGGTATCTTCACATAACTTCCAAGGATCCTTTACATGCCAAAATCGACATTTGACCGACGGCTTAACTTACCGTCCGAAGGAAGTTGTGCTACGGACTTTATTGCTCAAGAAAAAATCCGTTGACCCCGGCTGGGTGGAAACCCACGAGCATCGGGTCCTGAAGTGAGAACTTTACTCCAAGACCATCGAGGTCAACAACCATTTAAGAAATAATAATATTAGTACACAAGATTGGGACTCGACCCTTGAGATTCTCGTCAAAGTAAGTTCAATTTGTTATAAAAATGATGCCTTTGACCTTGATTCAAATTTATTTATTTCAAAATATTATATATCAATATATTAAACTAATTATTTGATAAAGGTTTTATGCTATTCATAATTTTTTTTAATGACACCTACACATGGGAATTAATACTGGGCCTTTGGCTCAGCTTGTCAAAGTTCTATCAGAGTTATTCAGGTTCGTGGAGGTATATATTTAGATTAGTTTCTTAAAGGCGTAGTCTGAATAGAACCTATCATCAACTATTTTGTAGCTATTGTCTGTTCACGATAGTTTTGAAATTTTCTTTACAGTTTTAAAGCTAATAAAATTAAGTAATTATTCATACACATTTTCCAATATATTAAGACACTATGAGATAAGTGATCTATATTGGATTCACTCGTCAAAGGAAATACATATTCTTTTATGGCTTCTAGTAGAGATTTAGTTGACAAAAGTGAAATAATAATTTGTTTTTAGGGTGTTGAGTGCTAGGAGTTTATTAATTTGATGAAGGTTTCACCCACACTTATAAGACTACCCTTTTAAAAATAAATACTTAAGTTAAATAAAATGATTAAATACAAAGTATAGTTAAGTATTAATACAGTTTTGCCTAATGCTCAAACTAGCTTTAATGGTCTGGTTTGATTAGGATGAGGTCAAGACTTAAAATCAAAATTATATTTTACACTCCCTCCACAAAAGTTTCCTTTAAATTATACATTCCTAATCACTACCTAATTAATGTAAATAATACGCTTGGTACCCAAACAGATATTAGGACGTTAAGTTTATATTTTATAATCATGTATTTATGTCCTATCCGAGTTTGTTCTATAAACTTTAAAAAATCATGTTTTTATAAATATTTTAAATTGAATAGAAATCAATAATAATCCATATTTTGATAGTATATATTTATCTAACAAATAAAATTTAAAAGTTGAACTATTTTTAAATAGATCCTTCATTTCTCTATCCCCTGTATCCTAAGTTTTTGTATTTAAATGTTCGGCAAGTTTTCGTACATACCTAGTACGCAGGAAATTACGCTACTATGTTCCCGCGTAGACCATTGAGAAAGTGAAGTTTTCTCAACGGAATTACGAAAGGTAAGGGGTTTCATCGGGCGAGTGGTGAGGGCAAAATTGGCAAAGAGATAGAGAGAGAATACTGTCTGAAAAATATTGTCGTGTAGGGGGTAAAGCAATCTACTAGGGGAATAAAGAAAGTTTGAAAATAAATTCCTTATCGGAGTTTAAATGGTTGAATTACTATATCTAAAGTAAGGAAAAGAAAACCATCAATATTCTATATTTTTAACTTCTAAAGTTTATTTAAAATAAAAATATTATACTAAAAATAACTTAAAATACAGTATTTTATGTTTTTCATACATAATTATGAATAATTCTTTCGACTTTTTGAGTCCAATGGGCTCGCGACCATAATTATATTTAATTATGTATATAATTATGTATAATTATACATAATTATATATTATTAAGGACTTAAGCTATCTCTGTCTTTAAAGTATAAATATAAAAAAGAATTCTTATCACGAAAATTACTAAGTATCTGAGTTTATATAGATACATACAAAAAATTAACAGGTTTTTCACAGGGGCTCCTAAGTACTTACACGTGCTAATTAATTCACCGTATAGTATACTAGCCATCTTGTTTTTCCCAGGGATTATTAAGGAATAATCTATTTGAACGAGATAAAGAAGGTAGTTTTGAGGGAATACATTCTAGTCAACGTGGAGGGAGGAACCCTACAGTGAAAATCATATATGTAAAATCATCTCTCATGCACACGACTGCCATTCAGACCCCAGCCTTCCTGTCGAGTGCAAGCAAGTGTTAAATGAATCTAACGCAGTGATGGGAAAAGTAAAAAATTCCAAATTCCCATTTAAATAAATGGTATGGAACTCCGCACGGACTTTCTCACTCTATTAATTAAAAATGAAGATATTTAATCAAAACTCGTAATATTATATTTGAAACGAAATAATAACCATACACTAGAAAAACTGAGCAAAAATTCCACTATAATTACGTAAAACTTTTTGACACTAGGTTTTAAATTTTATAATACTATTCTTAAAGAATTTAAGTCCGCCAGAATTATTGCGTTAAAATTTAAGTATATCTCTTCACAACTAAAGCTCACAAAATTTTATTAATATATTTGCCAATTTCTCAGAAACTATTGGTCTAATTAAAATACATTTCTAATAAAAGTTTATTTTTAATAGTACTACAATTTTGCAATTATAAGTTATTCAGTATCTCAAATAGTTGCGGAGATACGGAAATTTCCGCTTTTGTAAAGTACCCTAAAATTTATTTTCATGGGAAAATGAGAATATCAATTGTATTTATTATCTTAATCAACGAGTGGATACGAATTTTAATCAAAATAGTTGGAGCCGATTTTGAGAAAATAGATTTTTTCTCTTTTCGCCCTTTATTAAACTACTTTTAATTTTAGGGTTAAACAAACACACAGACAGACGGCATTGAAAAAAACACTTTTTAGGGTTAGGGGGGTCATGAAACGTCGATATCCATCAACAACTTCGATTAGATTTTTTTGATGTTCGCAATACCCCTTAAGCTTTCAAAAATTAAGAAATATATATATATATATATATATATATTTGCGTTTAGCTTGAAATTTATAGGTTTTATAAAAATATACTTTGAATAAATGATTTGTAATATAAATAGAAGTACATATTTTCAATGATAGGTAATTTCATAGCTGAAACAGTTTCAGAGATACGAATAAAAATTAGAATTTAAGCTTCAGACCGGAACCCTTAAAGTCATATTTCCTAGATATTGAGAGTAGCCATTTTGTTTTTAATATTAATCAATGTTTAGCAATGAAATTTAATCAAAATCGTTATTGCCGATTGGATAGTTTAGGCTCTACACTGAAGTACAGACAGACGGACAGACTGAAAGAGAACAGACGGAAATTTAAAAACAACTTTTTCGAATTCGGGAGGTCATGAAAAGTCTAAATTCATCAAAAGCTCGAATTCTATTATTTTGACGATCACAAAGTGAAAGTAAAAAGTGTTAAGAAAAAGGATAAACAAGAAAAAAAATATATTTTTGAACTTGTTTGTTTTTCTTTCTATTTTATAGCTTAGTGACCAGTGTCCAGAAATTAAACAATACGCAAACTATCCACGAGATTGTAATGTTAACGTTTGGATGCAGAGTAATTCAAGTATTTATTAAATAATGTAGACAACTAAAATTGTATTAGAATTACATTTCATTATAATACAAATCTAGTTATTAATTATTATAACTTAATTGTACAAAAGTTTCCTAAAATGTACCATTGTAAATTTTAATAAACTATGTTGGCCCACCTGACGTTTTTTTTTCTTTTGACCCACTCCACGAAAAGTTTGCCCATCACTGGTCTAACGCTTTAGATCACTTGGATCTTGTTACGCGTGAATGTTGTCACGAGGCTATCAAGGAGTTTTATTATATTAAAATAGTATTTTATTTAAATATAGGCCTAAGTTTAGTTTATCTTTAATAGATGGTGCTATAAGTCCTAATGCATCAATTGTTTATATTTTATGAATCCAGCTTTAATTTTTTCATACCATATCTGCAACATTTTTTCTAACCCACCCTTCCACCCCGTTGACGAAATTAATTCCGGCGAAATGTCCTGATCTTAATCAACGCGACTATTTTTTTGATTCCCCTTCCTTTTAGTGAATGTTTTCCACTCTGCTGCATCGAGCGAGCTTACCTGATGCTACGTGATGACGCTGCACTTTTTTTTTTTTTTACCGATACCAACCAAACCGACGAGGCACTCACAGTTCACTAATCCCTTTTCCTCACCGCCTCCTCCTACTACCCCTTCCAGAGACCATCCTTTATCCCCCTTTGCTCAGCGCTCTTTAGTGAAATTCCCTGACATTAGCAAACGAGGGAATCAGTTTTGAAAGAGGAAAAACGGAGAGTCTAATGGGGTGAGAGAGAGAGAGAGAGAGAGGAAGAGGGGTGTGAAAGAGAAAGAGGGGTGAGAGAAAAATTAGTATCGCGCTGGGGAAGAACGACAATTTGAACGATCCGTGATAGGGATTAATGTATAGGCCATATTTGTTAGGGTTTAACCAATCAGACTTTATTGGAGGAAATAATGGGGAGGGGTGCTACAAGGTTAAAAATTTAGAACTATATAATAGATTATCTCATTAATGTGTATCTACATATATCTAGAAAAAAATATATGTTGCTTTATACATTTACTAACGAGTAATATTAAAAATATATTTATCAAATTTATTCACGAGTGTTGTAGGACATAAAGAGTTTTGTAGAAAATGTGGGAAAGGAAAAATACCACTGGATAGAGAGAGATATGCGAGTTATAAAGAGGAATAGGGAGGGAGCTACTAGTCGGGATATGCTAGGTTGGGTGAGTGGCTAGCATGTATGACTTTGTAACGCAAAACCGAGACTAGTAGAGCTTAGCTGATATTTTACTGAAGGGGATATTTATCTTATCTTTTAAGGGAAAGCATATGCCTCATCTTCTATACCACTGCCTTCACTATCCCCAGCGTATCACTACCCATCCGGGCTGACTCTAATCTAATTACAAGCCGGGTCCTTTAATTCTACTACTCAACTATTATTATTTTATATATTTCTATCATTCCTTTTATTAATCTATCTGGATTAACTCATATACTAATTAGTATAACTATTATTATTAGTATTAGTATACTATTAGTCTAATGTCATATTTCCACTTTGAATCTGTTATAAAATTGTACTACCACTTTAATTTCCATTAATTGGATACTTGGATACTTAATCTTGTCTATGATCATCTAAGAGGTAATTAAATATCCTATTCTGACCAAACTTAAAAAATACTGTTACACCCTAATCTACTACCTTTTATTTACGACCACAAATAATATAAAAGGAAGGGGGCGTAAGCTAAGGAACACATAAAAAGGGAAATCATATGCAAGATTTAATAACAACAATATGAATGGTTTATTCAAAGCAATAACAGCAGAGCAGAAATCTTTACAAGGTCTCAAAAATCTAAATTAGGTATGTTGAAAATCAAAAATAAACAATAACTTCATATATTATTTCGCGCAGTTAAACTGAGTGAATGTTACATCACACGTAACATATCCTACAATCAAATGGGTCAGTCTTAAAGAGACAGAACAACCCATAAAGTTGATTTTAGTACAAACAATTATAGCAAATAATATCCACCAGGATATAATACATAAGAGCCTTATGGGCCTCATTATATTGTTACCAAAGTGTCTGATTCACACCAATGAATGCAGACCTCAAAACGTTAATAAAAAATATTAAATATTTATTAGATATTTTAAAAGACACGAGAGTTTGGCTAACAGACTTTAGTCAAGCTCCCGCGGGACTATCTGATCTCGACACAAAACTAGGAAACGTCCACTTACTTGTGAATATAAAAAAAATACAATACTATACGCAAAGCATAGCAAAAGATTTGAAAATATTCTTATGTGAATTAATCTCATGATTAATTTCATCAGTCAGAAAAGTTACGTTACAATAAACCATACTTAAAAATATAAACCACAAAAAGACTACCTTAATATTATCAAACAATTACTAGTAACCACAATTTCAAAATGAATTATATTAGACGTGTCCAACCCAAAATAAACTAATAATTGTGGCTATCTAAAACGTTTAAGTAACACAACAGACTCTAGTGCCCAAGTGGCGACAGACAAAATATAGAGTCTCATTTCAAAATAAATGTTCAGGTAAAAAAAATTATTAAATAGAAAAATTACGATGCCTAACTTGGCTAACACTAAAAGTTAAATTTAAATCAGTGTCCAAAATATAAATCACCATAGTTTAAGTCCGTAGAGAATAATACATGAAAGTTTTATCCTGACATTGTTCAAGTCCATGACAGCACTACTCCATCAAGCGTTGAGATTGAATAGTTATTTTTGCATACACGAACATCACTCTATATAGGGTTTTCGTTGCTAGGGACGCAAGGTGGGGGAAAAGAACACTTGGTCGGTGACGTCCTTATAGAATCTTTCGACAGTCACGTAGACCATTTCTTGTTAGAGCTCCATCCAACTTCTAGACCACTTCTTCAATCACCTGATGTTGTCGATGTAGTTCACGTTTCTCCAATCAGAGGGAAGGTAAGCAGTCTTCCCCTAGTCGAGGCAAATTCTGGCTGGCCTATTCTAGAGTTTCGTTGATCAGGTCAGTGTGGACGTCAGCTGTTGGAACATCGTAGCTCGCTTGGTCAACTCTCCGTACTAGGATTCTATAGGTGTTGGCCCGTCTTGGTGGTTGCTCTACCCAGAAGATACATTCGGTAAGTACATGAACAGTTTTATTTGTAGAGAAATTACTATCGTATAATATTCTGGTTTTATATTGTTCAGAATTGTTTATTATATTGTACCAAACTACGAGAACTACAATAGAGAAGAGTACTATTGTAGGAGTTTTACTAGTTTCGATACTATTTGGAGCGGGTAGTATGAATCAAAAAGGAGAGTTATACGTGAAGGTTAACATGGGGGCAGGTCCTATTGTAGCTCATTGTTACAATACATGCAGTTTACTTCATTTACACAGACTGTTTGTGCCACCACGTTTTTCCAGATATCCTTTGGGAAGCTTGTTGTGATAATGTGTCTGGCCGTACAGGGTGGCTGTGGGGCAGCCAGCCATTTCAGCCAGCTGATGGTTGGGATATTCGGCGGCTCAACCCTACGACACACTTGTTCCCAAGGTGAACTGTAGGAGCTTTGGGACCAACTCTGCCATCTAATCTCATTGAATAATGCGTTGACCTACTGGAATGTGGCCAGGTCCAGTGCGTCAGTAGTGTTATCACTAATGGCATCCTAGGCCCGTCTTCCCATCGGCAGGTCTTCAGGAATACTTAAATAGAATCTACATGTTTTGTCACCTACCGTCCGTGTCATAATGTTATTGTTTTTATCTTGGGGCTATGCTGCCCAGTTGTTCAACAATACATTAGGATCCCCTTTTTCAGTATTTAATACGTCTTTTTCAGTCTCGTCATTTTCGTCAACACGTCTTTCATTCGCCATGTTGTCCTGTAGTATACCATTTTGAACCTTTCTTGTGTATTCTTCTTTCTTCCCTGTTGAAATTATAGTTGAATTGTATCTAGTGACTTCCACCGGACACCGTTTCTTAGTATGTTGTACCCTTGGTATCTGGTGCGGATACCTATGTTCTTGTGTCAGTTTCCATTCCAATACCATATGTTCTGGTTTTGACTCCTTTCGACAATCAGACAGTCTTGTAACGGTCAGTCCTCTATCATTAAGAGACGCCCTATACTGCCCATACCTTGTTATAGAATCTAAAAGTCCCCGTGTAGGTAAAACACTTTTATTTAAGAGCCTTTCTTGCACATAAATAAGTGGTTGGTAAGTTATTCTACCATGCTCACCCCCACCCAAAATCTTGCCACTCTTCTATCAGGACCATTCTTATATCCGTTGCTGTGGTCGCTTCAGTTCGGGTCAGCCATTCTATCCGATTTAAATCACCTTTCCAAAGTATCTTTTCCTTACGTCAAAATCGAGTAGGCTAATGCCTAGTGTGACACTTAGTGCATCTATTGAACCGGTCTTATATTCACCTAAATGTCTCAACATAATATTCTTCTGAACCTTCTGGCATGTCTTAGAATACATAAATTTTGTTAGTTGATGCACCCAAACACTCGCTCAATAGACCACTAATGCCAAAAGTAGCTCCTGATGGTATTTTCTGATGAGTAACATAGAGAGATAGAATTGATTCTGCTATTTGCTAATGATTTTATTCATCACATTCGTGGATTTGCTACATAACTGTTCAATATGGGCTTCATAGTTGTGATTCTAGTCTTGTGTCACACCCAGTTATATAGTGGTTCTGCCCTGCTTAGTGGTATTGTTGTCAATCTTTGACTTTGGATTTCCTCAGTGTGTCCCACTGAACAGAATATAGGTGGTCTTCGCTGGTGCCATATTGAGCTTGACTTTCTTGCACCAGGCAACTAGCCACGTTATCACCTGGTCACACCTTTCTTCCACGTGTTTTATTGATTGTGCTTCAACTAATATGAGTAAATCTTCCACGAAGACCATCACACCGCCGTCCCAGGGAGAAACTCAGTAATCCAGGCTCTAGCCTGACGTCTTAGGAGATCTATCCACATACCAACCTCTGGGGGTATCCTTTGGTCAATCTATTCCCAGGGCCATACCCCTACACCTCAACGTGGCGTATCTATCTCTACAGTAGTCTTTAAGGCTCTTATAAAGACTTTTCTCTCACATTATTTCCCTTAACCTTTTGAAACTTTATCAAACACCCCAGAGATGTCCACGAATTTTTTTTTTCTCTCTGTGCTATCGATCAGGCCTGACATATCGCATCCTCTGAGATGTGGTAGTTTAGACTTTAGAGGAACTATACCCACATTCACGTGGAGGGAGGGTGCAAAAATCTAGGGAAGAACTTTCTTCAAAATACTCGACCTAGATTCAAGCCCCATATTTGTCGCTATACACAAATTATACTAGACCAACTTGATGTTTAAGTCAGCATGCTCACCAATGTATATAATATTACTATCATAATTCTAATTTTTTGTTTTTGGCACTGCACCTCACTACACGTTTTGGCTATCATATGTTCCAATTTGGTCGATGTGTTATGGGTGAGGAAGGTTAAATTTATATGAAACGTGTTCACATCTTTGTTCATAGAGATATAAATAAAAATATTGAGGAAAAAACATCCTAAGTAAACCGAAAAGTATTTTAACCCAGATATCACCATCAACAGACCAGTCTATTGAGAGAGTGATGGCCTGCCAAGCCCCACAAATTAGTCCGTGGATTAAAAGTCCAGTCATCACTGAAGAAGTGTCGTCTAACATATTTTTGCTTTTGGTCTTGAACAATTCAGGTGGCTGGGGATGACTAACATCACTCCTCCCCTCCACACATCTGTGCACAGCAACATACGTCTCGTTAGTTGATATTTGACTGTAGTATTGTTCGTGCGTTCTTTATAGTAATAGCAAAGTTCTTTGTTTGTAAAGATACGTACATACTATCGAACTGAACGCCATCCTGAACTCTGTCTCGTGTTCGTGACATAGTTCACTAAATTTTGCTCAGGCTTTCGGGCCGAGCCAGTAGCCCATTGGGCTGCCAACTTTCAATCGTCTCACTATGTTTGATCCACCCCAACCTGCTTGGTTTTTTCCATGCGAAATTATAGCATTGGCTGCGTGTGGAACAATTGTGCCACGAGGGACGTGCAAGTTGTGTTTTTGGTCCCAAAGAAGGGTTTTTTGATGAAAGTGCTCCGTAAATTGCAGGACGTCATCTTCCTTATGCCAATTGGTCATGTTGATCACTGTGACTATGTACAGCGCAGCCTGTATATACTTTCAACTCTTGTATGGTTGAAAAATACACATTCCTAGTGAGACACTGCAACTAAACTGTTTCGGGAGCTGATATCTATTATTTCTAAGGGTGGTACTTGTAAATCAATGTTGTATTAATTTTATCAGAGCAAGAGTTTAGTTTACCATTGCACGAATAATTTTTAATTTACATTTACAAAACAAGTGGTTGTTTTAGTCGTGTGAATTTATTATGAAATTTTGTTCATATTTTGGGTATTTTTTTAAATTTGAAGTAATTATTTAGAGTTTTAGTTCATCAAAATCCAGGCCTTGCTTTTATCTTATATTGTAAGTTTGTTTGTTCTCTCTTTAGAACAGCGCTTTCTACTTTAAGCAGTAAGAAAAGCAGGCTCATTGAACGCTGAGTGGACTAAAGTACGTATTTATATTACTAAACACTCCTAACTCCAAGCAGACGTGTCTTTTGTTATACAAATCGTGGGTGAAATCAAGTAGTACAACTTGAAATACAGAAGTATAATAAATCTGTGATCATCATCGAAATGGAGTGATCACGTTTAAGATGTAGGAATGCTGCAGTTTTGGATTACCTTTAATTAAAATTTGTTTCCAAACTTATAAACTCTTGCTTTGCTTGTATTAACTGTGTTCAGGTCAACGTATGCTTGTGAATAATCCTTTTCTCTTGTTAATGATATAAAGTGCAACTCCATTTTGAAATGATTATTAATTTTTTCATATTTGCTAATATTACTTTAAATTTCAAAATTACTGTAGCTGAAATAGACCAATAAAATGTGTAATCAAATTTACGTTTTACTTTTCCTCTTGTAAACTGCAAAATTATAATGCTCTAAGCTACGACCAGACTGAATTAAATGCCTGGCCAGACAAATTTTATGATTTGTTGGAGTCGCCCACTTGAATAAATAATTAAATAGCCCTGCCTAGGATCATTAAACCGCTACAGTGGGTGTCATCATAAGTATTATAGCTTTCCGCAATGGTGACCTAAGGTGTTGTATCTGATAGTATTTGACGTGAGGGATTGAGATAAAATCTCAATCGTGAAAGTAAAAATAATAAGAAAGTAATCGACAACAAAAAAAAAACATGTATGGTATTCGGAAGGAAAAAAAATCTCCCACGTGCTTGGTTTATTCAGAGCATGGCTCAGCAACCAAAGTGAGTATTAGATCATAGGGTTGGGTGGGTAGGTAGGCGGGGCGAGAATGTGTACTGGCACGAACAGTTAATTGCTAACAAATGGGCCAATTAACGCTAAACAGGTCCCCTGAGGAGCGTGCGAGTCTACCATGTTGATCAGTTGCGGTATTGCGTTACAAATACGTTCTCACCCTATTACGCTATGGCCTGGTCCATGGTGGATAGGTGAGGGAAGTTATTATAAGGTAATGTCAGGGGTATCACGCCCCCTCTTCGATTTTCATGGGCACCGACCCTTCCTCTTTGTCCCATGGCGATGCTCAGTCTACTAATTCGTCTATATTTCACGTTTCATTGAATATTTGTTTTAACACAAAATGATGAACATTAAAAAAAAGACTTTTAGCTAGATAAAAAACTTTAACAAAATAGTGGAACAGCAATTTTTTTAAATGATTTTAATAGCCTTTATTAAAATCAAGTTAACTTTTTGTTCGAAAATTATCGTTACATAAAGATATAATCACTCACCCACCTACACTCGTGTGCACACGTTAAAAGGCGTTGGTATCGACTTGTCTGATTATCTGGCGAGAAAAAGTTTGAGGTCTTAACACTGATCAAGTGTATGAAGAATGACTTCTCCTAAATGGTTTTCCACTTATTTAATTGAAAATTCAAGTACACTACGTTCACCCTGAAACTAGCAGGCTAACATCAATCGATTGAACTATGGCACTATCATATAGTTAAATAATATAAGATAAGCTAGATACCTTACAGGGTAAACGAAGAGTACATTTACTCTAAATTAAACCTTCCTTATCTCTTCCACATTAGTGTAAACATGTGGAGACCCTGAATGATTATTTAGACGGAATGCACAAACATTATTAAATACATGTTTCACAATAGTAAACATATCTAATTTGTGTGTTTTTACTAAGCATGTTTATGCCCGTATATATTACCGGCCGCTTGAACAGATTTGAGGACAAACTATGGGGAATTTAACAAACATTTTACTGACGGTGAGGTGGTAAACCATATTGTTTTAAAATTAATATAAAATCCTAAAGTGTACCAAATTTTGAACAGAATCAAAATTGGACCTCACATATCAGATTACATGTCAGTATAACCACGCTGGTATTAGCAGGACTATTTTTCTTACAAATAGGTTTATCGAATTTCAATTCATACGTGCGTTAAAATTGTTGGGCTCTTTAAAACATTCCCAAATTTTGTGATACTTTTTTTAATATTAAAATTAGTAGAATTATTTTGATACACTAATATGTAATTCATCCACATGGGTGGACATAAGAACTAAATGCTAGGCTCATATAATCTGGTTTACGGGTAATGGTTTCTAAAGCTACCTAAACCCAAATGTGGATACATTTATCAAAAGTGTACCTTTCTCATTCCTACTCCCTTAACATAAGCCAATTTTGTAAATGTTAGATGAATAACAAGACGTGGTGTATCTTTTTTAAGTCAGGCTACGTGCCATCTTAGATCTTATATCAATATGTTTTTATTTGTTACCATTCTTCACCACTCATTCAGGTTATACTAATGCACGTAATAAACGAGTTTTGCAATACTTCGTAACTTATACCAAGAACTAGTAGGCACTATTATTATTATTATTATTATTATTATTATTATTATTATTATTATTATTATTATAAGCAGCACAACGTCTTGCTACCCAATCGGGTTATACGCTCTTACGCTAATGTGTAATGGTAGGGCGATTGTGAGATGAAATGGAGGACCTACAATTTAACGTGGGATCCGAACCATGGTGGAGACCTGGCATTCCACACATTCACAAGTTGTGATTAATACACATCTTGTCAGAGGTGAAGGAAGAGTTTGGCAATCGATAAATCTGTGCCGGGACTGAGGATTGAAACCCGAACCCCCAGCACAGAGGTCTGACACCTTACCCCTAGACCACCAGTCACCTATTATTATTACTATTCAATTAAAAATTAATTTTATCAAGGGGGACTGGGGTGGATGGAGTCCCAAGCCTAATTGTAATAGGTTGTGCTAATATCATTAATCCCAAGCTAGCATAGTATATTTTCCATCTTAGCCTTTCTAGTGGAACATTCCCTAAAGCAAGGAAACATAATATAGATAGCAAAACATTTAAAAGGAGCTAAAACCAATATTTGTAATCATTGATTTGTTTATCTACTAGATACTTTCTTTAATGTGCCTATCCAAAAAAATAAGTGAGCATATTTTTTACCATTTGTAAAACAAACTATTTAAAAATCAACATGGTTTTGTAAATATTATTATTATTATTATTATTATTATTATTTATTATTATTATTATTATTATTATTATTATTATTATTATTATTATTAGCACCGCGTCTTACTACCCGTTCGGGTTATACGCAATTCGTAAACATTAAATCTACTTAGCAGAATTTCTAGGTGATATTGCCCCTTAAGTTTCCACCCAAGGTTATATTAATACAAATTATTATGACTAAAGTAGAGCTTTAGATCTGTATCAGCACAGTATTATTCTCTATATACTAAGTAATTTTGGCCTATCAGTTCAATATTTAAATTAGTTTAGGAGCTACTTATAAAATATATATTTTGCCATGAGATTAGAATTAATTATTTCCAACTCCTTCCCAGCCCCATGAGGCCCAAGGGTTTAATGTTGGATTTTTCTTTTTAATGTGTTTACTAATGATATACAATATTGTTTCCTGATGATCTTAAACTATTAAAAAACATCAATCTACTTAGTTTGCTGATTGTTTAGATTTAATAATTGAAGTATATAGTATATTAAAAATCAATCTACTTAGTTTTCTGATTGTTTAGATTTAAAAATTGAAGTATATGTATATTAAAATAATATATTTAAAACAGAATAGATAACAATAAATCTAAAAATAAGTCTATAGCTTTCACTAGGAAGACCATCCCTAAAATTTTCATTTGTAAACTTAGTAGCTATATTATAGAATAGTGCTTCTATATTAACGATTTGGGGTTTATCTTAGAGCATAAGCTCTACTACCACTATAATGTTAATCCAATAGTTTCTCGCTTTCTGAAACTACTTGGGCTATATATATCACTTCCTCCATCTCTAACGTTGACTAGCTTAAGTTTGTACTTTATTTATAGCAGGGCCAAGATCGAATATGCTAGTGTGAAGTAGTATTACTTAATGTTAACTTATTCTAAGACTGGAAAATGTTCAACGGAAATTTGTCACTGCTTACTGTTATAAATTCATTTTTAACAGTTTTTATAGTGATCATGACAGAACTTTAATACTTTTAGGGCTACAAACACTCTTCTCACGAAGACTTTATAACAATACCCTTTTGGTTTTTAACATTTTTAATAGCTCAATTTCATGTCAATCTGCTCTATAACATGTGAGTATACTTGTGTCTACTCGAACTTCTCATCATTTTAATTTTATTTTATAATTAGCTATAACAAACTCAGCCCTCTTATTTGTTTTGTAAGTTAAGCTAACTCTAGAGTTACATAGTTTATTATATTATTATAAAGGAAAACCAAAATTAGAGATTTATTTAAGGACACCAAGTAGTTTCTTTCTTTTTTTTTTACTGTCGACGCTTCACTAAATTATCAAATACCATTGAATCATTTCTCTTATTTTTTCTACTTTTTATTTAATCACTAAATTGGTTTCATTGTAATTTCTTGTGCACTACGATAATGTATTTGGTAGGACATATTATGTTCTTATGTATTTATCAGTGTTAGCCTGTAGAGGTATTTTCTGTTGGCTAGCACCTTAATAAAGCAAAATTAAAAAAAAAATTAAAATGAAATTATTGTTTCTGAATCAACTGGTATCATCATTAGAATTAAATCTAGCTTAACTCTAGTAGAGAAATACTGCATAGACCCCTGATAATCAATTAACGGTTGTGAAAAGGTAGACCCCAGCGTATATAGGCTACAAGGTAACAACAGACACGCAAATTTACGGGAGTCTCGTTTCGTTTCTTGAGCCAGCTTAGTTCAGTACATGAGCACTGGGGACCACTAGTTGCAGACTTCAGTGATAACAGCACTTATTCACAAGTGATATTTATCCAAACAATTCACTTTCAACATGTTTGTTGTAAAGGCTACAGGATGGAAAGCTGGTTTCCTATAGTGGTGGCTCGAACACAATAGTACAGGTACGAGCAATCCCGCCCCACAAATCAATATCTCACAACTTTGAATTAACGAACCTTATCAGGCAAGTAAGAGGGTAATGTGCAGTCTGAGTAAACTCGTTTTAGAGGTTGGTTTATATTGAAGAGGGTAGGACTGCTACCTGAATATAAATTGGTGTAAACCAGTTGATTGACACTAAAAGACAAATGTTGTCTGCTCTGTAGTAAAACCACATTTAAATTGGAATATAATAAAAATAGTACCCACTTTATAGTGACGTTGCTAGATAGGACTTCACATAGTGATCCTCGTGCTTAAGAATTCGGGCTCTCCATAAAAGCTAAATAAATTTGTTCTGGGGGATGTATCTAGTGTATTTTTGTCTGTGCGCCAATCTCAGCTATGATATATTTATCGCCCATGATGGTGACAAAAATATGCACTCTCGACTGAGATAAGGTGTTCATCATCTAAACTAAATCACATAAATTATCACAGGTGTATTGTTATATAATAAAACACCGAGGGGAAAGAAAACATTAATTACTTAGTGAGTTATTTTTAAAATATTTTTAAGATTGTTTTTGTCTCAAAATAATTCATAAATAGTAGAGAGGGTTCGCTTATATGTATATGTATGTTATCACCACGCCTCACTCACTACCTGTTAGAATTATACACATGTATATACTACTTAAACTAATGTTATAGTGATAAGGAAGGTTTAATTTAGAATAAATATTACTGCATTTTTCTGGAGAGAGGGAGAGAGAGAGAGAGACATGGTGTAAAAAGCCCTCTAGGAAAAACTACCGTCATTGCCCCCGATCTGGGTTCAAAAGCCAATGTCTTCGTCATCGGAATACGCTTCAGTCTATTGCGAGAATGACCACTTAGACAAGTGGTTCTTAAACTATGGGTCACGACTCATGGGTGGGTATTGGGTACCTTGTTGTGGGTCGGAAAAATTGTGGGCTAAACTTTACTTAACTTGTTCAATAGAATGTGCTTTGCCTTGCGAGGTTAGGCATGATTAGTCTACTTACTACCGGAGCAGGGTATTTACAATTTTGTTCGCCAGTCCACTCTTAGTATTCAGGAGTCAATATAGAGATCAGACTATACCATTCGAAACCACATTTCTTATTAAAGGCTTTTGACGTGAATACGTCTTTGAATTTGCTACCATACAGGGGCAATCCAAAAAACCTAATGATAACAAAATCGGGGGATACAGTTTGGTGTTGTAGTTTCGAATCTTTCCTCTACATCCAAAATTAAATTATACCACTGGATAGCTAAAGGATCAAAGAATTCATTACAATAAGCTAGAACAGTGACGCATCGCGCGCGGTGGAGGGGAAAGCGCCGCCATTTTGAGGTTATTTTTCTGCGTATCGAGATTTGCAATTAGTATAACTTTTGACTCGGAGAAGCTATGATGTTCGTTTAAGTTTTAATCGTCAGCTGTCGTCAATCTATCTATTGTGTATAAAACATTAGTAAAGTTATATTGTAACACAATAATTATTTGTTTCCTTGCTTTTATCCTAAATACATATATAAAAATATTTTATTTAAAAAATATAACTCATTACATAAACGTGTTCACGTACAACACACGGCCGTGTCAATGACACAGCCACACCCCAATTTTTTAAAATTATATTTGGTATTTTAATAAATACAAATTTAAACAGACTTTACGTTGAAATTGATCCAAAGTTAAAAAGAGCCTTGTTCGATCCAAGCAAAATAATTTGCCTCACTAATATTGTCTTATTGATTTGTTTGCACAAATTAAGACTGGCAAATTTTAAACTAGCTATTTTGTGTATAGTTTTGTTTACTAAAACTGCACGAGAAAACACAAAAATAAAATGTTTTGTTCTATTAAACAAAACTATTTTATTTGTGACATTTTGTACAATGAGGAAAAAATTACACCTTCTAAATCTTTTTGGGGCTCCAAATATTTAAATGTTTCATAGTACAAATAAGGTTGAGATATACTGCTTTATATATCACTCAACCATCGCAGCGGGTTTCACCCATATTAATGCATATTTAAAGCTACTACGATCCAAGACCCATCCACAAAGTCTGTACGTAAGCTTTGCATCCGCATAGTCCTTAATGATCCTTATAAATGGAAAGTGCATCTACACAGTCCGTATTTTTAAATCACGTGACCGTAACAACCAATGAGAGACGTGAAGACTAAAATTGTACGAAGCAAGCCGCAAGCAAACGTGATTATGAAGAGGCTTTATTTGAAAGATGAAAACATTTGTTCGTATTTAGTTTTGCTGTGCAATGATGATGTTTCCTGTAGCCACAGTATGTGTTACTTTTACATCCATTACTGTTTCCAGCTTGTGGACTGTGCCAGTTTTTTATTCTAATCATATATTTTCCACTTCCGGTTGGTTAGGCCTGTCATACCTTCATATGCCTTATAATCTAACTTAAGACTGGGATAGGCACAACATACAGTCCCTGGTCGTTAATAAATCACTGTGAAAGAGTAAACCCATATTTCACCAATGTTACATTTTTCGGCCATTCCGGGAATCAGAACCGGGACACACAGCTTAGTAAACAGAGAAGCTATCGACTTATCTAAGTTGTCGGATAGCCACAGTATGTGTCATTTCTATATATAATAATAAACTTTACGCTTGTATGTTAAATATTTAAATGAAAAGGCATTTCTACTAAATTGTCGTATTAACTAATTACACAACGCATGATTCATTTTCCCCTCCTAATATTATATTTATATACAGAAACAAATTCTTGGCTGGAAAGGCCTCATCTTCCATTGCTATGTTTTCCATTCAACCATTCTTGACTGGATAGGAAGTAGAAGTTATGAATGAGTATCCCTTGGGAAATCATCCCTGAGGTTTTCAAGAGGTAAGTAATAATAGTATAAAGTTTCATAATATGCTTTTTTTCTCTCCCATCCCCACCACCCTCGCCCCTTTTTTCATAACCTTCGTTCTTATTAAACTGCACTAGACTTTCATGAGATGAAAATTAAGTCGATAAAAATGCAGTGAAGACAATGTGTTTCTAATTAATACACGAGAAAGGGACTTTGTGTGTAAAATATGATCTTCTACTATGTTGTTTTTCTCTTTTTTTAAAATAGAAACTACACAGTTAAGATAATTTTAATACATAACCATATAATAATGCCTCTACGCTCACAATACTTTGTGTTTATATACGATATATACAAGAGTAAACGTTGGGAACTCGAGGTAGGATGGAAATGTGTCCTTTGAATTTATATTTATTTTAAATAATTTGAACCGTGAATTTGATAAATTTAAATATATAATATGTACATAACATTATGTTAAAATATAACTAATACATGGAATTAATAGTGCGTTTGTTCGCGATAATTATTCATCACTAACTTTTTTTTAGTACTCTGTATCACTACCCGTTCAGGTTATACGCTTATTTACTAATTACGCTATTGATTTTAGCGATTAGGAAGGCTATATTTAGATGAAGTGTACCCACATTTGCGTAGGGGTAGAGTGGATTTAAAAAAATATCACCCTCATTAGGCCTACACCCGATCGAGATTAGAATCCCGATCTTCCCGTCATCGGCAGTCTAGTCTACTGCGAGTGCAGCTTGTTAAACCATGTGGCCACTGAAGCTGGTCATCCCTAACTGATTATAATATTTAATAGTTTGATTTCAAACAGTTCAAATTATTGTCTGTGTTTTTCTTAAGTATTTACGTTACCACGTTTAGATACTTGAATAACTATAAATCATTATGTTTATTGATGTTACATGAACATTAATTGGTTTTGTTACGTGAACGTCAATTGAACGTTAAGTTTATCGTGGACCTGTCAGTATAAGCAAAAGCAAAGGAAGAGGGTTGGAGGGTCTGAACCCCCCGAAATTTAAAGAGGTCTCTCTGAGAGAGGGGGCATATATACTTATAAACATTTTGTTGACTTAAGATAAATTAAAACTTTCTAGGAGACTGTCATAGAAAAAATAGCTTTTCACGTAATTATTTATAGCAGAGAGAGATTAGGTGAGCAAAACGTCAAGAAAACTATTGTACTAATTGACGTGAGAGATAGTTTTGCGTTCATTTCTATAGTGAAACTACCCTAAAAGGAACTTAAAAGGAACAAAGTAAAATAAGCCTTCTAGTATTTGTTGTTCTTAAAAAGAGAATGTAAAAAGTAATAAACTTAAATACATATTGTTCATGTACTGTACAATACAGTCAAATATCGAATCATTACATTATCATTGTTTGTTTACTATTCAGTTAAATAATATAAATTAATGTCACATAGTTAAATTAAATTAAACAAATTTGTAATTAAACTTTTTATCACCAATATATTCAAATCAATATATGGGCTTTTGTTATTTTAAATATATTTTTATTCGTGACTAGACAATATAATATTTAAAAATAAATTTTTCAAAACGCAAAGCTTTCCACTGCTAGTAATTATGTTAAACGTTAGAAGAATCTCATGTAAAACAATGTCTGCAAAATAGCGTATCACCTCCCATATATATATATTATTTTCAATAGTTGGATTGGTTAGCAATCGATTTGTACTTCTAGCTCGGGGCTTAGTTCAAACCGGTTTTATCTTCAAGCGAATTTTTCTTAAAACGTTCCTTCATCAGGCTATTTTCTTATATTAGTTCGAATAGATCGTGAACAATCAGCACAAAAACACTCGTACCACTGTTCATAGACTATGTCCCACATTGGAGTTTTCGCCATAGTTTACTCTTCATTTCACCAGAGAAATTCTTGTGTATTTCCCTAGTATTTATTTTACTTATCCTCGAAAATTAGTCTAGTTGCGGACAGACAAGGTAGTCGGCAGGAGGATGCGTAGCTCTACAACATTTATAACTTTTTTTTTTCCAAACATTCATAAGTATCAACTTGTTTATACTTTAATACTCTTACACAATTAAAACCTTGCTAACGCACAAAAATGTAAAAAATAAGTTAGTGGTGGAAGTTTTATTTATAACTCAAAATAAATATATGAATTTTAATGTGTGTCTACGCATATTTCAGCATCAAAAACTAAAAACTTTGTAGATGAAAACTATAGTAGTACCATGGTAAGAAAGCCAGTAGCCTACATTTCAAAAAGTTGCGGGATCTACTTTCATGTGTTGGATATCAAATCATTTGATCTGAAGCGCTCATTATTGACAGATAGTTCCTGTACAGATGAAATTATAATGGGACTATATTTTCAGTTTTTAAATGTCTGGCGCCATTCAATTTTTGAATGTTTCCTAATATTACTTACATACAACATTTTTACTATAGTTTTCTGTTAAGCTAAACCAGTGCTAATGTTACTCTCACTAAATCTGGTTTTAATTCATGTCAAAATAACACATGCTATTTCATGAGTATAGCTTTTTTACATCCACTCAAACATATAAATGAATAAAAATTGTAGATATAAAATATTTTATCTTGAAGCTAGTATTACGATTATATATCCATAGGAAAAACCTTATATGATGACTAGAAAAGTCACCAGGTGTACTTTCACCTATTTATAAGCTAAGTCATGTGATCTTTAGAAATCATTTTTGATAAATAGTATCAATATATTAAAAATATCATTAATTGAGTTTTGTCACAGCGTTTCACTACTCGTTTGGACTACACACAGATGTTATCAATGATACGCAAAATATACTTTAGTATTTTCTAAAAGATTCTTTATAAGAAAATTTGACCTAAACTACTTAATGCTATTATTTAAAACAATATTCTAATCCTCCTCCCACCTCCCCCAAATGTTATATTGTCATGCCCAAGACCCGCAAGACAGAATGGTCTCTATTTCTTAGAAGGATGCCTCTGAAGCTAGTACAGTCATCTCGAAGTAATTTTCTGTTTAAGATCTACAGTATCAAGCAGCTGAAGAGCTGCCCCCAGGAGTATTTGATAACTTCCACATAGCTGGCTAAACCGTTTATAACTTCAAGTGGCGCGCAATGTGGTAGCAGCTCTTGTGTGTGTGTGTGTGTGTGTGTGTGTGTATGTGTGTGTGTGTGGAAGACTCTTGTTAATTGGTGGGGCTAATAATTTAACGTTAACGTGGAGTGGCAACGAAAATTATACAGGTATGCAATAATTACACTGCATTCCATTCGCTTGCGAGAGTACATCTCTAAACCTCAAGTGTTTAGTGGAGTCTAGTGGCTTGAAGGTTTTACAGAGGGATAACGACATATGTACGCAAGAGTAGTCTGCCCTAAAACGTTTGAGATTTTGGGCCTACAGTTCAATTTTAATAGGAGGGAGCTTATCTGATATCTAGAAAAGCTACTTGATTCACTTTAAAGTAGTCGTAAGTAAAAAAATATTAACTTAAACTGTTACTTTTGATATACAATGCCAATGCCAATAAAATAGCATTAACAAAATTCTATCAACGTTGACCACAAAATATTATGTTTATATTCTATCATTTTCTTCATACCAAAATCCTACATTACACTTTGCAAGCCCTTTCAGTCAAGCAAAAAAAAAANAAAAAAAAAAAGCATCAGTCCCTTCTTACAAGTCTAGGTGTGTTGAGGTGTTTTTATATAAGGTTTCACACTCCCTCCACACACAAATGCGAGTACACTTCCTCTCAAATCTATTTCCTCACTCCTTTTTCACTAGGTTATATAAGCATGTACTCTTGAAAGCTAATTCAATTATTATTACGATACATGTTATGGAGCAAATTTCTCTCATATTCCAACCATAGCCAGAATTTTTTTAAACAAAATTATACACCTCTGCTAGTGTTAATAATCAACACAACATTTAGAAGAAAATTATATCTCTGTGAAAGTGTTTCATATTTAGAGATAAAATAAAACTTCAGCAAATTGATGAATTTCAATATTTAGCTAAACCACATTTATTGAATTAAATTAAATACATTTGAAAAATGGCACCTAGAAACATGAATTGAAATCTTGAAACTTAAACTTTACGGTTTCTACTCCCCTTTTCTAGGTGTTGTATTTCATCTATGTTCAATCTAATTTAAGTACATATTACGGTGTACAGCTCTATATAGCATTTACTTTGGAAATTTAATTACATTACATTCCATGGATTAAAATAATTTTAAAAACAAATAGTAACTTTTTTAAATTTAGATAATATAGATTTATTAAACTTTCTCATATTCATGAGATTCTAAAAACAAAACAAAAAAATCACTGTTAAAGGTCATATTTGATGTAAGTATGTGTAGAAAGTGAAATTAAATCCTACTCACAGAACTTTAAGACTTGCAACCATATTAAAAGTAGGCGTCCACTTCAATGGCTGCATGGTCTAAGGCGCTATATTCTCAATATATTAGATTACCGATGACAGGAAAATCGTGGTTTGATCCCAGTCGATTGTATTAAAGAGGGTTTTTCCTAAATAGTTTCCTATTCTCTCTCCATTCAAATGCGGATTGACTTCTTCTAAATTCAACCGTCTTCATCCCTAACCCACTATCATAATTTATACATAAGAATATTAACTGAACGGGTAGTAACTCCATCAATTATAAACGGTGGCGGTTGAACCGTTCATGCACTACAGTTATACGAAATTCAAGAAATACGGTTAGTTGTTCGGTGGGTGGGTGCGAAATTAGGAGTGAGTTTCCTCTTGAAGATTGTGTTTTAATTAAATTTATTTTAAGAAACATACAAATGTTTATATATTTACTAGTTTTTATACCTGTAGACAACAGGATGATCTTAATATCAACCAACCTAACAAAACAAAAAATTCAAATCAATTACCCCATTTAATGATAGGCTTTGTCCGTAAGATGTATATCAATGTTGTGAAAGTGAATGTAGAGAAAATGAACTAAGTTTAATTCTGTTTTTATTAAATGAATTATAATATTTTATACAAAAAGGCCAGGGTCTAATTGTGTCAAATTGATTATCAGTAAGAAACATACATTTCCTTGAGATAAGCCCTGTTTGAATCGCTGCATGGATTTAACCTTTTTATCCAATTTTGAAGTTCAAGTGCATAGTCCCTGTTTAATATTAAGTACCTAGTGAATATTATCATACTGCCTATTGAAACACTCCATTTACCATATTGACTACGTCACTATTACTCGTATTTATTATTTTTACCGTAGGACCGTCACCTATTTTTACAATAGTTTGGCTTAATTTACTGACTTTTTAGGAAAATATAATTGAATGAGATCGTATAGGGAAGTGCAGCCGCATCTTTGTGAAGGGATAGAGGAAAACCATATAGGAAAAACAGCCCTCAGTGCACCCCATTCTTCTGGTTTTCGGCAGTCTAGACTAGCGCGTAAGGGTTCGACCAGATTGACAAGCGTGCGAGCGAGCGCGTGATTAGCAGATAGCGCTCGATAGTTGTTGACGAGGAAGCTCCGAATCTTGGCTGAGTGAACTGAGGGGGGTTTTAACAAGTGATTTATTGTTGTGGTTTTCCCATCCTCTCTCCACGCTAATGGTGATTCTTATTTGTAAAGACCTACTTTGATAATATTGAATTATTTTAACATGTCAGTTTTACATATAGGCTATTTATAAATATATATATACATATACTTTTTAATTTCATATACGTACGGTTTATGATATTACCAATTAAAATAGGCCGTTAGTAGCAAGTGTGCTAGACCTATCGATAATAATAAAATGTAAAAATGAGAAGTTTTCCTAGCAATCAATGGACCAACATACAATAATATTGAATAGCGCCTGTAAACTAGACTGTACTGGTTCGAGCGCGCGCGCTTTAAAAATAGAACCAGTTCTATCTTTCAAGCGTGCGCGCTTAGTTGCTCCAGTCTGGCCACCTCTCATTACAACCCATGTGTTCTATTTTATATTTTAGTCGCTCGCGCGCTCGCTCAGTCTGGCCGCCCCCTTAGACCATGCTGCCACCAAAGTGGGTAAATTGACTGGTTAACAAATATCCTCGACCACGACGCATATCTGAAAATTTTTCCATGACACCTATAGATAGATAGATACATACATACGTAGGCCTATCATCATTATTATTTTGGATTAAATAATCACAGTAAATTTAGATTCCAGTTGGTGATATTTAATATATCTACTATTTATAAATAAGTTCTCCTGTGCTTCAATTAATAAATTTCTAAGATTAACTAGGGCTGGATATGTAATGTAATGTAATGCTATATAATAAGCTAGTTCGTAGTTCGTGTGCTGATATAATATTGTCTTTTTAGAAAGTGCACATTAAATATCCTAATAAAGATCAACTTAATGCTTGATGGAATTCAGAAAAACACCGTCGGTAGTTAATTCAATTTGTGTAATTTAATTGTATTACAAAATGACAAAGCTTATTTTGATAAAAATTACTAGGGGGAACTATTTTCTATCGTGAAGAGAAAATGGAATTGGCAAGCTAGGTTAATTAACAAGGCTGTTTAATATTGGAACAGGAGCTCAGTACTAGAAATACAAATCCTTCTTCAGGGTTGATTTGATGAGAATCCTGACTTAAAGTTTAAGGGCCGTCAAAGTAATCCCATTTCGACTATTAAAGTAAATGAAACCTGCTCCATGGCCGCATGGTATAACGCGCTATTCTCATGTTAAACTAGATTGTCGAAGACTGGGAGAACAGTTTTTTTTTATCTTGGTTGGGTGCACTGAGTTTAAAAAATAATTCTTTTCCCCTCTCCTCCAAGCAAATTTCCTTGCACTTGTTTCTTAATTTTACATTTCTACTCCTTAACACATTACTGTAATTAGTATATAGGCGTAGATCCTGAGTCGTTAGTAAGACACGGTGCTATATAAAAAAAAGTAAATGATTGAAGTCCTTACCTACCATAGTTCGGATAGAAGCTAGTCCCTATCCTTCCAGAGCCCCCTTTCCCATCTCTAGAGTATAATCAAACAGTCTCCAAAAGGTGAAAAGCCCAGCTCGAACATTCAGGTAAGACATTTGTCAAAGTATCATCTATAGTTTGGGAATTGTCGTAATATTCGATATCCATGGTTTGACAGAATATTTTTGGACTTGAAGGATAACTTTTGGGACTTAAATTACCCTCATAATTATCACCCAGATCAGGGTTGCTGATCTTTTTGAAAGTGTGTACTCATTATGCCAATATTTTTTAATAATGTCACTTGTTTACACATAGTAATTTTGTGTGAAAAAGTGGACTATTTAAGTATTATAATGATCATTAAATAGTATTATAATCTATTTTTATCACTAGATATTTAATTAATATATTAAATATAATATGTGTAAAACTATTTGCTATAGTTATCGTAAAACATACATTACGAAGTTTTAAAACCAAATAGTAGGATTTTTTTTATAAAAACTATTTATTAAATTATTTTGAATGGTTATAAATAGATGCGTTTTAGACATTTATGATTCTTTCTTATTAATATTTCATCACAATATACATCAATAATGACTGTGGCATTGATAAACGACAATTAATACATTTGTGAGAAATAAAAATAATAGTAAATCTCTCTTTTTTATAAGTTATAGTTTTCTCACACCACATATATTATTAATTACGCTAGTGGATATGAAATAAGAATGGTCTAGTTGAGGAAATGTACCCATATTTGTGTGAGAGGGGTAAAACCATTTAGGGAGAAACACCATGAGCACACCTGACCGGTTTTCGAAAATTAATCTTCTCGTCATCGGTCCAGTCTTTTACGAGAGTGATGTCTTGGGGTATTCGAACACTGAAGAAGGGTTATAATTATATTTAAATATTGGATACATTTTATTTAAAAAAGTTATTTGATCAATCTAATATTGTTTTAATAACACAAAACATACACCAGTAATGTAAAACGAATAACACTAGCTAACATAAAACCTTTAAGAATTTTTTTTTCCCACAAATTACAACTTAATAATATTCTATTGTATTTCTATATATAGAAAAGAATAAAAACCGTATTATACACATATTAAAGATTTTCTTAAAAGTTTCCCAATTTTATTTTGCCCACTATAAAAAAGAAGAACCAAATCCGATTCCTACACACCCGACAGTAGAAAATCGAGCGACCACGCTCTTCTTGTACAGATTCCAAAACCTTTGTCAATAGACGTGGAAAATTGTGTTACTACTAAGAGGATTTACTATTTTGTGGTGAAGGAAGTCTTTGATATGACCATTTTTTTTTCTTCTAAAATATAAAATGTCACCCCATTATTTATATATCGAATAACTTACGATTATAAGTAAAGTTTAAACACCTCTCAAGTAATATTTTACTTTTTTATTTATGACTCAGACTGAAGCATTCACGTTTTTATTTTGACTAAAAATTATGAAATTGAAAAGCAACCAAATATATAAAAAATTACTGAAGTAAAAAAGTATAAAAATATAAGAATTTGAGAAATAGGTTAGTACAAAATGACATTAAATAAAGTCAAATGTATACAATAACAATATTAAAATTGGATATAATTAAAAGAAAACATACACAAAACAAATTTTTTTTTGAATAAAATCTAACCTGCTATTTTATTACTTAGGCCATATTAATAAAATTCCAATTTTACTAGGGAATGCACTATAATAATTAAAAAAGTTAATAGATCAGCTTTCACTTTTTTTTAGCACTGCATTTTACTTAAAGCTTTCACTTTTTTTTAGCACCGCATTTTACTTAATACCTGTTAGGTTATACACATGTGTACTAATTACGCTAGTGGAGTTATGGATAAGGAAAGATAAATTAGGGGAGGTGTACCAAAATTTGCGTGGAGGGAGATTGGAAAATCTTTTTTGGTACTTTCACATAGTAATCGTACGTCAAGTAATGTTTTATCACACTGTCACTTTTGATAGATATTATTAATAAAAATAAAATAAAATTAATAATACTATAGTAAAATTTGTTCGATTTTATAAAAAGGCCTTGCATACAAAATTGCACTGTAACTTTGAGGGCCTACTTTAAAGATGTGTTTGATATTCAATTAATTATTGGTAAAATTATTAATGAGCTTCTGGACAGTTAAAAATGCCCCTGAACCTACTAGTGAAATAATATTACGGTGAATACGTTTATAATTTTATTTTTTTCTGCACCACATTTTTCTAAGGGTGTCAAAATTAAAAAAAAAAGTTATCCAAGGAAACAACTTGTGAAGATTTACCATACTTCTACACGTGTAAGTCTAGTATTAATTGTAGGCCCACACACTGTTAAAATTTGTGTATAAAGACGTTTCAAAATTTTTAAAAATTCACAAGGATTTTTAAAACCACTCAATTGAAACGTTTCAATTAATTTGACAACTAAAGTGTCACGTTGATACTTGAGCAATAATTTATTTATTTAATAATTACAATTCAGCTAGTTCTAGCTGATTTGTTTTAATCTTTCATAAATATCAACACCTCTGATAATCGTCTGTTTTCTATAGTTTCCATTTCAATAATTGTATATTTTATACACAATCTTTTTGTGTATATACTGTCTGTGTCCGTAATCACTATTTACTGAAGAATCTGACATTAGTATTCTGGGAACTTTTTCTCTCTCTAATAACATTGATTTTGAATATTTAGGGGGTGGTAAAATAATATCTTAGAATAATCACAGAAAATAGATCTAAACCAGATAATTTACCGCTTTATGAAGATATATATTTTTAGTGTGTGGTAACCTTGACTAGGAGAAAATCATTGTTTAGTAAAATAATACCCTTGATATACATTTGTGATTTTTAAAACAGCAACGGCTTTTAGTCAGAATAATAAACCAGCACTCGTAGATCTCAAATAAAAATATTTATTCTTTTTTACGTACATACTTACTCTATGGCATTATGAACTCGAAAGTTCATTGCCCACTTAACAAAGTACTCCACCTAACCCTAGCTTTAGCTAGTTATATCCAGTCCACCTCATTACACCCTATTTATTTTAAGTCAATTCTAATGTTATCCTCCCATCTGAGTCTAGGTTTGCCCATTGGTTTCTTTCCATTGGGCTTGCCAGTCGATACTCTGAACAGGGCTCTAGATTCTTCAACTAGCACTGCATATCCTGCCCACCGTATTCTATGAGACGTGATTATCCTAACAATCTCCTATGACTAGTACAGGGTATATAATTTATCGTTATGTAACTTACTCCTGTTTTGTTAAGCTTAATACAATTATTTATATGTAGTTGGGGCGTGTAAAGAAATTTACTCTGGGATATAGGGTTTGAAATAATCATTTTCATAATATGTACTTGTCTATGCACTGTATAAATTATACAAGACCTATTTTTAAATATATATGAGTATATATTCCTATAATTAGTTTTATATATGGCTATATGTTTTTATTAAAGCTTACATTCTAGATTACATAGATGTTTAACTAATTCATCGTGAACATAATTTAGAGCTATCATAATATTTATATAAATGTAGTTTAGACAGTTAAATAAGAGTTGGTAAGAAGGGAGGGGGTAAAACATCTTAAATTCTCTTTCGACCATGCCCTTGACATGTATTTATGTATTTGTATTATTAAAAAAAAATTATTTAGATTTTACTCGTCGTCAACACAAAACCATCCTGTGCACATTTACTTGCGAAGCGGACACGAATGGTAAAATATAAAAAAAAAAAAAAGTTTCCCGTCCAAATGTCTTGTTAGGAAGGGTTCAGTCGGTAAGAAATCCGCTTACATTGAGAGGGCACAATTTTCCACTTCTTCTGGCAAAGGCGCGCGTCTTACAAGCGGTGTGCGTAGTAGCGAGTATATAAGAAGGAAGACACATCCAACCCAAATTGTAACTTTGTAGTCGCAATTCCACTCCCTGTTTTTTTTTCTGTCAGTCTTATTGAAATGCACGTGGAGGAAGTAAAATCCAATCCCGCATACAACAAAATAAAAGAGAAAGAAAGAGTGAGTACAAATTTCGTGCGGAAAGGTTTTGGGGGACTTCTTACCCGGTGAATAGTGAGGTAAAGCTTTGAATCATCAGTGTGAATAATATATCCTCAAAGTACAATATTAAAATTATTTTCTTCATAAAAGGAAACCCTACCAATACAGGACTTGTAAATATTGGTTAGGTTTTTATTCCGACATTTATTTCATTTATGCGCTTTGTTAAAATGTGGGTTGCCAGAAATAGTTTGTAACAATGTATATAATGTATAATCTTTGAATCGCTCTAAGGGAATTGTTACATTTTTTTGGATTGCGTTCGCTTGTGCACTCAATCTATGGGCTAATTAATGTCTTGTTAAAAAGATTGTTTTAAAAATATGTTTAGTGGAAGTACTTGGTTAGTAGCCCAACACAATTTAAGGGTACAAAATATAGATACCAAGCAATAAACCAGTAGTTTACCACTGTTGACATATTTTAAATATGAGGAATAAAATCATACCCATGTGGGAAGTTTGGGGTCGTATACTATACAGAGTGTATGTGGGAACTAGCTGGTGTGTTGATAGCAGATCTCAAAACAATACGAACATTATTTATGGGCATATATCCTTTGTTCGATGGTTCCCGAGATAAAGCCATCTTTAAATTAAATAAGTATAAAAAAAATACATCTTATGCCAATAAAATTTAAGGTGTGGCACTTATTCCTGCAACATAGAATCCCTCACCTCACAAGCTCCTCTCGAGGATCCCGTCGGCTCATGTAGGTCATGTTCATTTACTTTCTATAGGTTGCAGGAGTAAATTTCAAACCTTATCGTTTGTCGATAGAAGGTAGAGTTTTGAAAACTTTACATATTTATATGTAAACTTAAATAGTATATGTTTGTACGAATAATGTAAAGTTCCAATTTCGGGTAAGGTACTATGCATTCAGGATAGCTGATAGGCCTATCTATAAGCTTTATTACCTACAATGGCCACACAGAGCACCGCATTAGGGATTAAGCTCAAATTTTAATAGAATGCATTATCACGTTATTTAGGAAAACTTACAAAGTTTCAGCCTTTTTATTTTTATTAGAAGTGACTGGAAAAATGAAAATAAGTTTTGATGACAGAGAAAGTAGGTTATATAAAAAATATTATCGTTGCCAGTGGATCTAGCTCAAATTTTAATAAAATGCACTGTCACGTGAATTAGGAATATATACAAAGCTTCAGCTTTTTATCTTTATTGAGAATGGCTGAAAAAGTGGTCGGCAGATTTGATGACAGAGGCAGTGAACGAATATGTGGTAAATGAAAAAGTGTTTGCTGTCCTTCTTTCACACTTCATCTTACTACCCGTTCTGGCTATACACATTAAATCTCACTAATGAGGTATAAACAAGGCAGGTAAAATCTAGAGAAAATGTGCCCATCATTTGAAGAGCCACTGCAAAAATGATGGATGTCAAAAATCCTTATTTATCAGGAAAGAGTTTTTAAAGTTGAAAACCCTTATATTTTATTTAGAAAAGCATTTTAACTTATCTATTCTTTCAAGACAGTAGAAAAAAACTTGAACCATCTAATAATTCCAAAACATAAAATACAGTTTTTATATATAAAAACATTTGTTAACTACACAATAAAAAGTGCAAAAACGCCGAATGTATGAAAACGATCCAAGAATGATGAATGTCATGGGGTAGAAACTTAGCACTTATAGAACCAAAGAACACTAGATGTTACATGTGAAAGTTACTAAGAAAGTTATTATAAAGAAATTTATTAGTAACATTCATTCAGCTCTTATCACCATGATCATTTACTTTCTTTTTTATGTCCTTTCTCTCTATGCGAAAGAATACTTTAGAACTCCCTGGCCTCTTGCCCCCAAAATTGCATGAGATGTTGTAAGTCTATGAAATTCTCATACGAAATTGGCAGGAGATCTGTAACATGATGTTCAGAATCATAAAATAATTGCACTATCTATCTGATAATGAGCTATCCGACAATTTCTTTTTTGCAACGTTCTTCTCTGCTTGGTTCTTGTCACAGCTGGCACAAGTATAACATCTTGGGTATCCAAAACTTATGTTAAACTGTTTATTAAAGATAGTTCTGTTAAACTCATAATACACTGTTGGTAAGTTTTTTCCTAGTATATTTCATATATTTTCTTCACATTTAACACAGCGGGAAGGTAGATTTGATCATTTTTGCGCTTACAATAGCGACTAGGCCTTATATTAAAAGCAGCTATGTGATTGGTTACCCTTTTCTCACCATTATGAAGGATTTTACAACGTGAGTGACTGTATTTCTAACGCTTATCGTTTGGTTCCAGTCCGGTCTTCTTATACGACACCTGTAATATATGTACCCTCCTTGAAGTTATGCCATGTAGAGATATAATAGCCTTCACAAACATTGAAATTTCACTCACAGAACTATCATTACAAATTATAACTCTGTAGGTGTAAACATTTTTATGAAATTTTGCATTGTTTTCTTCTTTCCTGGTCTTATGTTTTCTAACTGCATTAACTGACATTAAAACAAACAGATATGAGTTTTGTTCATAATAGCTTGTCGTTTGATTGAATTAACCAATTATATGTTTTCTTTGTATATCAGAAACATTTTTAAAACAATTAAGCCACACACTCTCGCCATCTGGGCCAACCTCGTTACTACATGTTCATGTTCTTCAAAAATTCCCTCATCCTACCACTTTTATTCCTTTTTATAGTTGCAGTTGATACGGGTTCACCATCACTTTCTGGATTCATTATGTTTGTATACAGAACGGAACAAAAAGGAAGCAATTATACAAACACAACAATTATCTAAAACAACAGACTGTACACTATCTGTATTACTGGAAAACTGATGCAGCACAATAAAATCTGTGTGGTGCAACACACAGGTCATTGGAGCTTTTTTTTACATCAATCATTCTTGCTATGTTTACCAGTGACAGACAGCATTCTTTCCCTGTATGGTGTTTCTTATCTCCTATGTAACTCAGGAACCATAACCATTAATGCTGTGGACTCTCGTGATATAATTCTACGTTACTTGAAGTTTATATTGCCAGCCTTAACTCATTTTCGCGAAAAAGTGACGTTCATCCTTTTTGCAGTAGACTCTTCATTTGCGTGGTAAGAGAAAGTTAATCCATTTAGGAAAAAAAAAACCACTCTCAGTACACCTAATCAGGATTTGAGCCCAAACTTTCCCTCCATCTGCAAACCAAACCCAACAAGATCAACGCTTAGACCACGTGCCCATCAATGCTAGTAAGAGTCCACTGTTATTCTGACGATATTTTATTAGTTTAATGCTTCGCATAGTATTTACTCGGACCACACTAGAAGAGGCTGGCTACATCATTGTTAACAATCTGACGAAAGATATTGGATGGCCTCACGGAGGACCTTTTTTCCATCACCGCTGATTGAGTGCGGTTGTTTGCAGACTTGTAAGAGAGTCAGTCCTTTTGGATTGGGGTTGGGGTGTGGGGGTTTTAGGAGGGAGCGGAGGTTAGAAGGAAGAGGGTATGATGGGGAGATGGGGGGGAGGGGGGCTGTGTATTATCGGAGAATCCACGGGCCAGAAGAAAAGTTGGTGAAAACTTCTGGCTGTGTCACATTATCCGATAAATGTCCTCTCTCGTTACTTACAGCTAAGAAACCTGATGGCTTCAAGTGATTTATCTATCGTTAAAAGATGTTGAAGAAGTTGGTGGGGGAGTGGGAAGAGGCGGAAAACAAGACTAAAAAGAAGGGGGGCAGGGTGGGGAGGAGAAATTATTTGTGAGGTAAAAAAACAACTTCTTATAACTATTTTTTTAAATCAATACATGTATGTCGGTATGGAAATCGATTATTTTTCAATTAAAAAATGTCGAACAATAGGATTTAACAGAAAATAGAATTTTTTTAACTTAAATAAAAAATAATAGTTTACTTTCAAATATTTCCTAATTAAGTCATTTTTCTAGAGATGAAACCTATTCTATCGAGTATTTAAATATAAAATACGATCTTTGACTGGTTTATGACCTAAAACTTACTAATTATTTTATTTGGAACTTACTAATTATTTTATTTGCAACGTATGCTTTCTAAAATCATTAATTTGATCAGAACACAAGAAACTTAATCCATTAAGCCATTACGCCTAGGGCTATACACTCAGTACCTATATAACTACTATTTAAATAGTAGGACAAATCCAAATCCAAGTACTAAATATCTTATTCAGTACCAACATAATCGAGTTGGGTTCTTCTAGACTTGTGATCAGCCATTCTGATAGAATGAATTTTTAAAGGTACTAGAGTAAAGTCCAACTTCCATAAGGGAAAAATTATCTGACAGCTGAAAAGTTTACTAGAGCTTTTTTCCCGTAATCATACGTCATGCGAGCTGCAGTTTTAAGTTTTGATAAATATTATCAATATCTATAAAATGACACTAATAATAAAGAAAAGTCTCATTTTTGATAGCAAATACATATTTTTATTTTCTAAACGTTTATTTCTGAAAAAACTCCAATGTCTAGTAGTGAGGTTGCGTTCTTTCAACTTTCCAGTTTGTTCTTATCTTTAGCGAAATTAAATGTATAAGCTATCTTTAACATTATAGTTATTAATGGCTTAGTGAAGGAGGCAGGGGGAAGAAAGTTTTGTTTTTAAAGAAATGTACTTAAACTAGCATCGATAGCAGATAATGATAAATCCCATGAAATCACCCTCAACTGGCATGGCTGAGACTCAAACCTAGACTTATATACCACTGGTGGGCCAATGTATTTTCGGAGTGACACCTTAGACCATGTGACCACTGGTACGAATTATACCAAATTTAGAATTGATTTTGTGATTTTTGTTTTGTTTTGATTGTGATTCATCATTCTCTCTTCAGGCTTATTAATTAGCGTACTGAAATATAATAATTAAAATACAAACAATTAACTGCCAAAAACTTTAAATCTATAGGTGACCTGGTGGTGTAGGGGTAAGGTGCTGGGGGTCCGGGGTTCAATCCTCGGTCCCGGCACAGATTTATCTGATTGCCAAACCCTTCCTTCACCTCTGACAAGAGGTGTATTAATCACAACTTGTGAATGTGAGGAATGCCAGGCCTCCACCGTGGTTCGGATTCCACTTTAAACTGTAGGTCCTCCATTTTATCTCACAATCACCCTACCATTACACATTACTTACCTGAAAATCAAGCTTTTCACATAATATCAGTAATAGTATTTTAAAAGATAATAATAATTGTGTAGTATAATTTACAATTGAATGAAAACGACAGAAGCCTCTGGAGGACCAGTGTTACGAACACGGACAAATGGACTGTATGGTGGAAAGGAAATGGATAGAGGCAACTCACCTTCACTTTATGTGGTATGACTGGCAGTGTCCTGGCGCAGTCCTCTTCAACAACACACATGAATAAAAAACTACACCACTTCCGGATGAAGGTTCACGGAACCTTATCACTTCTGTCTTGAATTGAGTCTCCGTGCACGGCACAATTAAATCAACAAAAACTAAAAACACCATGCCAGCGACACTTGGCGGGAAAACAATAAACATATAGTGGTCCAAGTATGGTCTTGTTGCCTCCAAGAGTGGGGAAGGTTAATGTAAGATATGAAAAAACCAAACAAACAGAACTAAACCTCAACAATAACAATCAACCTCTCAAAACAAAACAAAACAACAAAACAGTTCAATTTCGAGGCATAGAGAATCTAGATAAAAAGAGCACTATTCAAAGATATAACATAGAGGAATGAAAATGAAGTATAGGATTAGTAATATTCGTCAAACAATAGAAAAATATACAAACAATAATTATTATTATTTTTAGCACCGTGTCTTACTACCTATTAAGGCTATTCGCTGATAATTACCAAGCAATATATTTTGTTTGGATAGATTTGTTAAAGTAGTCTTTTTCGTGATAACAATATTTCATTACATGCTTTACAAGCTAAACACATCTCAACTTATCTTGTTTCTAAATAAAATAATATTTGTTTATAATATAAAATATGTTTGTGTCTCGGTTATTTCAAATATAGAATACCACAATATAATTATGTTAGGGCATGTCTGTTTTTTTTTAAATATTAAATAAGCATGTATTGCATTACTTAAGTTTAGTAAATTAAACAATTGTTCGGTGTTTTAAAATATATTATGATAAAAATGTTTTTATTTGAATATTTGACCAAATAATTAAATATGTTATTTAATATATTTGGTAAAGTGATTTTACATTTTTGTATGACCAATTTATTATTTATGTATAAACGACCAACTTAATTTTTGACCAGTTTGGTTATCCTAGCCTTAAAAACTTAAGTGTCTAATAGTAAGACAAAATCTGGTTATCATATTAAATGTATTAAAAATATTTAAATGAGACAAATTTCATTAATAATTTATCAATTTTGGTAAAGTAAACCAAACCTTAACCATCATGTATATGTTGATTAAGTGTAGGTATATTTTCCTGTCAATATGTTTTGTGAACCAAGCCAACATCGCTTAAGCTATACTCTCACGAACCAGTTCATGATCCGTCTGTATTTGTACAAATCGGTCAATCAATAAAAAACGTTGGTATGTTTTGATGTTGATTATTCAATATATATTTGTGTAACCTTTTAATATATTATTTTAATTTATAGGACATTTCAGTTGTGGTAGCTTGGCCACGCTAGATTAAACCAAATTTTATACTGGAAGTCTGATAAAGATGTTACCATAAAACTGAAATGGATTAGTCAAATCTATTTTGGAGTGAGCGTATCTAAATACAGGTACAAAAAATAATTGTGAATAAATAAAAATGAAAATGTAAATATTGTATTTTTTTTGGTAATTATTATATTTTTACTGCTGCTTCAATGTCACATCATTATAAACATTATGAATACGAGTGTGATGGCTTCTGCCTGAAAATGTATGTGGCCATTTCTAAAAATAGTTTCTTTTGACAGAGTGGTCTGATACGAATATTGACGTTGCCCTTAATTAGAAATACCAGTGCTTAGTGTCAATTGGGCTCACTTAGATTTTTCAATAATATGATTTTTTATTATCTATAAAGGGGTTGATCATATTCTCTTAGGCTCGACTGTATTATTATATGACGTTCACTACTTTTATTAAAACTTACAGTAATAATATATGCTGCAGATGACGGGGATATTGAGGTTCGAATCTTGATCGGGTGTAGGGGGAGTGTTTTTTCACAAAAAATAATTCCACCCTCCCTCCACGAAAATGCGGGTACACTGCCTATAAAACATAATATTCCTAGGCCTTAAAACCATTGGCGTAATTAGTACATGAGCGTGGTATAATCTTAACGGGTAGTAAGATGCGGTGCTAAAACAAATAGTATTAATACTAACTCACTAATATTAATATTATTATCTTTAGTACCGCATCTTACTACCCGTTAGTGTTATACCACGCTCATGTAATAATTACGCCAATGGTTTTAGGGCCTAGTAGGATTATGTTTTATAGGCAGTGTACCCACATTTCCGTGGAGGGAGGGTGGAAATTTTTGTGAAAAAACACCCTCACTACACCCGACCAAGATTCGAACCTCAATCTCCCCATCATCAGATGTGTAAGCTTACTGTAAGCTTGGTTTACTGCTAGAGTGGCGAGTTAGACTATGCGGCCACCAAAGTGGGTAATAATGACTATGATAATATTGACGAGCTAATGCACGGGACAATTTTCTAAACGCAAAAAAATAAAATAAAAAACGCATGCCTTCTAACGACACTTAGCATCGTTAATGTCTATTATTGAGTAATTCCTTTGACTCATTACCATTTTATTTTTTTGCGAGTATTATGGACTAGTTAAGGATTTATTCAGAAGCTATCACACACATGATTTGCAAAATGATATGGTGCTAAACTTTACACCCATCCAAACTGCTCACAGCCTGTGGGATGAATAATTTTATATTATTATTGAACAATGGTCTCTAAATCAATATTATTAGTTGACGTTGATAGGGAAGTCAGGTTTTGGGTCCCATTTGAATTCATTGAGGGCCATTGTAGCCCTACTCACGATAATGCTGGTAAAATTAGTTCTTATCTATCTTATTCCCACCCGCTTTGGTGGCCACATGGTCTAACGCGTGACTCTCATATTGGAGTAGACTGCAGAAGACGGGGAGATTGGGGTTCGATACCTTTTGGGTTACACTGAAGGTGGTTTTCCTAAATGGTTTTATACTCCCCCTCCACGCAAATTCGGATGTAATTCCACTATATTAAACCTTCCTATTCCATAACACTTGAGTGTAATTAGTATTGGAGAGTATAGCATGAACGAGTATTAAGACGTAGTGCTAAAAAAATGTATAAATGTATATAATATATATGAATATATATAATATATGTATATATATACTTATATATTTATATATAGACAATATTTATATATATTATATATTTTACTCACCTATACTCTTTAAATACATTCCTTAATAGCCTATGCATTGTAAGTACTAACTAAAATAATTAACTAAAATTCAATGCAAGGATAGTATCTACAGGTGAGGTAATTTATCTAAAATATTTTTATTAAATTAGTTATTAAATTTATTCCTATAAATCTCTACTTTATAGGGCAGGGTGCGCCAAATATTTTGAGTGGAAGTCCGACATTTTGAGTGGGAAACCCACATGTCGATAATTTCCGGCAAAGTTATTTTGCAAGATAGGAATTTTTAGTTGAAAAATTTAGTTTTTAGTTATTTCATTATAATTCATAGTTATTATTAAGTTATATTTATTATTATAGATTTTCTATTACTATTGCCTCGTTTATATATATATACATATATATATATATACATATATATATATATATATATATATTAAAATATTAATTTCAATAGGAACACAACAGTTTAAAGAGTTTATAGATCCACATTGGTGGGCACGTGTATTAAACGTCAAGTTGGTTAAGTCAGGTTTACTGGTGATAGGGAGGATGAGGCTATAGCCCAGGCCGAGTGTCTCAAGAGCATTTATCCTAAAGGTTTTGTGACTTCCTCTACACAATTTTGGGTAAAATGTAATTTATTTTCCTCATCTATACCTCATTGGAGTAGCTAAAAGTGTTGGTAGACCTGGAGGGTATTAAGACAATATAGAGTGTTTTTAGGAAGCCTACATGGCAATACTTATAGAACATAAACACATTTTAGAGATATATGATATATGTAAATAGTTCAAGAAATTCAAAATTAATAACTTTATGACAGTATTAAGAGACCACTCAATAAAAGTTTGGAAGAGATATTAAAAATATATATATATTTTAAATATGTTAGTAATAATGTATTGAAATCATATCTAAACTTATTTTCCTTTGAACTGATAATGTAATTATAATTACTATTTACTTCTATTTCCTATGGAAATTAGTGTAAAACGTATATCCAAATTGGTGAATATCTTAATTTGCAATTTGGGCTTAGCCACAACGTAATTCTATAAAATGTGATTTATATTTGTTTTTATAGTTGATGTTCTAATAAATCAATTAATGGATACATTAATCTAGGAATTTCTAGCTTCTTTTTTCAAGATTTATCAATTAATAAGAGCATAACTATTTTTTATTCACCTCGAAATTTTTTCTTTTTTTTTTCAGCCCTTGATAATTTGCTCTACATGTAGAATCAATAAATAAAATACAATAGTAAATACGTTTTCATATAGTCTATTATAGCTTGGGACCAAATTTTCAAATAACAATCTCAAATAAACTAACCTCAAATTAAGAGTTAAAATCAAATGTTTAAAAAAAATTAAGTATGGCCTTATAACATCTATATAGCCAGTTTAAAATAAAACTCATCAACCGTTTAGGATTTAGCCAAAGGGACTGAACGTTAAACAAACATAAATTTGTAAGATCCGTATTTTTGGGTTTGGGGTCATTTAAAACATAAAGATTCATCATAATCTAGAGGGAGAATTTTTTTCACATTTACATACGAGAAAGTAAAATGTATTTAGGCACCAACAGCAAACGTTTTTTTTTTGGTCAAAATGATCTAATTCTCCCCGTTCAGATCCATTCTTATCTGCATACTGATATTAATTATTAAAGGTGTTTTACGTGGGTTTTTTTAGGTGAGAAGTTGACCCCATTAAGTTATAATTGACTTGTCCTCCTTTGAACATTTGGTCAACGTTTGATTGCTGGGATAGTAGAATCTTTGTCTAGAGTATTAACACAAAAGCTGTAAATTGATGAAGGATAGTTACGGAAATGTCGGTATGGATGTTATCACAATTCAACTAATTTAAATTATTTGAAATTTGACACCTGTCCAAAGTCAGATACTTTGTAAACATTATAAGTAAACTAATCTTGAATGGAAGTTACAATCTACAACATAAACGATGTGATAAAACGTCCTCCTAGCTGTTCCCATTAAAAGTTTCAAATCAATCGGTACAGTGGTTTGGGAGTGATTGAGCAACAAACAAACCAAAGTTTAACTGGTTTAAGACTTAAGTCTTACAATATATTTATGTAAAATTCTTTTTTTAAATCCTAATGTGCTGTACCAAAACAAGAACCAAGATAACAATTCAGCGGCAAAATAAGATTGTATTATATAAGACAAAAATGTATATATTTATAAGGAAAACCATACAAAGACTTTGGGCGAACATACAACTTCGTTGTCTCATGAATAAGGTGAGCCTGTTCATTGAGTGAAGATGGTTCCAGCATAGTCACATAAGACAGAAAACAATATTTAAGACCAGAAATAAAGCAAAAAGCAAATCAGTGGCTAGATTTACCTTTGTGATCTCTTTTTCGTGCTGTTTGTATATTTTATACATATTTATATTCATATATATATATATTTCGTATATGTTAATCATATATTATATATTTTCAAAAATTAATCAAAATTGTTTTTTTTTATTAATTCATGTTAAAAACATAGTATAGTTTTAATAATTGTATAGCCTTATACAATAATTTATAATTTGAGTAGTTTTTACTTCGAAAATATTTAGTACATTTTTGCCTGAGCTGATATTTTGGTTATTATTACAACATGTAATTAAATTACTACACATTTTTGGTATGTACACTTTTATTGGTAGTGTACACAATAGCACAGATGACAAAAAGTTTAACAAAAATATTTATTTTAATTGTAAATATTTTTTGACAAACCTATTTAGTTCTCAGAGTGGAATATAGATTATTTTTTGAAACTTTTCCCAATACTAACATTCTATATTAATTTAAGAGAAAAAAAACATTTACATTGTAATCTCGTTGATTCGAAATAATAAGGACCGAATTTCGTTAAGATTATCATAAAATTGGGAATGAGTGGGAGAATACGGAATGGTCTACGGAAACACGGTATTTTCATAAATTCTAAATTACAGTTAAATGAGTTTTATAAAATTGTCATTCATTTAAATAATGCTATAGAGCGTAATATGTACTGTAGTTTTACATTTACACTTTATCTATTTTACAGTAGGGGGCCTACTATTATTTTACATTAGAGAAAGCATTGTGTTGAATAAAACATGTAAATATCTAGCTTTTATTATCATGTTGCTAACAATTCTTGCTTATCTTTTTTGTTTGTTACCAATAAAATATATTTCACATTTTATTAAGTTTGTTTACAGCCCAACCCCCTCTCCCCGCTCCACCACCTATGTTTTTTAGGTCAGCGTCTTATTATCCGTTTGGGTTAGCTTATGTACTAATTACGCTAATGGTTTCAGGGATTAGGAAGGCTATATTTAGAGAAAGTGTACAGGCATTTGCGTTTGGGACAATGGAAAACCCTTTTGGGAAAAAACCTCAGTACACCCAACAGATTTTATCTTCAATCCCGCCGTCATTGGCAGTTCAGTCTTTTGCGAGATTAGCACCTTTGACCATGTGGCCACCGAAGTAGGTTGGGGTTTAACTGTATATTATTAATGTAGCTGTTGACTGCTTGTTTGTAGAAATTAATTTTAAATTGAATTCAAGAGAGTTTGTTATGTTTCATTTTATGTGTTAGCTATATTTTGTTATGAATTGTTCTACAACACTAAATTTTGCTTCCAAGAACTTTCTAGTTCCACACAACAACAACCATTCCTTTCTACCAAATTCTCATTCGTCACACTATAGGTAGAACGCTGAGAAAACTTTAACAGGAGTTTGTCTGTCTGTCCCCCACACAAAATCAGGCAACAGTAGGCAACTCATTAATGTAGTGATGCGCGCGCCAGCTATTTAACATTTCCATGACAATGTCCAAGTTGGTCATTTAGAGTTTGGGGCAAAAACTAAATAGCTTTAACTCTATACATTCATGCTTGGTTGTGCCTAGAAATTACAGGAACGTAATGTCCTAACAATAGTCTCGTTAAACGATCATCTGGGTGGTTGGAGGTGGTATATATCTCTTTCTCTCTCTATCCTGATTTCTCCCGCACAACTCCTATTCAATATCGGGCTGACGAATGAGCAAACGCATTTACACGCTCATATTTACCCATTTGATTTTAAGCTTGGCTACGCCTTTTAATGTCTAATTACATTTTTAATTGTAAGCTTCACGCGAGGTTTCATTTTGTTATTTATGTTTCAAATAGTATGTATGATTCATGGTTCAGACTCTCAAATAGAATAACTAAATAACGAAGTCATACATTTTTTTTACATAGTTTTATGGCAAGGTGTTATTGGCTTAAATCAGTGTTGTCCAACTGTCAACCCGTTAGCCAAATGTGGCCCATAATTACTGGAAATTTGAGCCTCACAGTATCCTGGAGGAGAATTTAATGAAAACACCTGGTGTTAAATGTGAAATAGCTAATGATTCAAATAAAAATATTTATTTAAAAATGTCATATTGGCACTTTATTATCCATTTATTTAATTAGGACAAGTATGTTTAAAATATATAAGTTGTTTTGTAAAAGTGTGTGCGTAAATATTATATATCATATTTAAAATATCAGAACATTTTTATTTGGCATTAAAATTCGAAAAATTATATCAAAAGAAAATACAATTTTTATATGAGTATTGAAAATAATCATCTATTAAGTGTTGTTTGTAGGCCTAGATTAATTTTATGGAGATTACTAAATATATCTTCAACCCGTGGTGCTAGCTGATAGTCAGATAGGTCTTTGTGAATAGAAAATGTAGGACCATCCTAAGGTAAGTTATTATGTTAACCACCTAGATGATATATTTATTCTAGAACATTTAGTTTCAGCAACTCATCTTACTACCTGTTCAAGATATACACAAGTGTTAACTTAAGGTTTCAAATTTAACAACGTATTCCATAGCCTACCCCTCCTTTTAATCCATACATTCTACCTTCATATACTTGCTTCATTCCTAGATCCACACTTTTTCTCTTAGCATTCCCAAATCAACGTAAGCGCTTCTTTCACATTGATCTATTGGATTCCCTTTAAAACTTCACTCCTTTAGTGCCCATTTATTTCATACTCTGCCTATACAAGTTTTTCCACATATATTTCCTAGATATCTCATTCCAACTGCCTTTAAATTGATCTTGTGTTTCTCCTGACAAACCCACGCTTCACATACATGAAACAATGTTGGCGTTAAAACTCTTTTATATACTGCCATCTTTGCCTATTTCGATACTACTAAATTATTTGCAATACTCCACATACACTCAGCTACTTTTCAAAATGAATTCACCCGTCTGTCAATTTCACCATCTAGCTTTCCATTTTCTCAGATTTGAATCAGTGGCTAAAATTCTCGATCAATGATGAATTCTCCTATTGAATGAAGAATTCATTATTTTTTCTATTACTCGATTGCCAAATCCAAAGCGTAATTACATAATACATAACAATAGTAAATCCAAAGAGAAATTTTATTTTAGTTTTGTTGGTTGTTAGGAATTCATTGATCCTTATAAAGAATAGTTTCTCTAACTACTTATGATATGTTCGCTTATAACTAGATAGTTACCTACTGAATATATATATGAATACATTATTTTTTATAATATCTTGAATTACTTTAGAAAGATTAAAATCTATTGAAAAAATTATCTATTCTTTCAAGGAGCTGAGAAGTGAAGTAAAATTCAATACAAGTGCAGGCAAAAGTGAGGACTAACACACGTGCAGCAAGTGTTTTGAATTCAGGAAAAAAAAAATCAGACCTGGCGATATAGATTCGGTGATAGGTTCAGAGATTCCGGATTCAAACATTGAACCACAACTGCATGTAAGTGTAAGAAAAATTATGGTACACAACCAATACGGACTTTTGAATCGATTGTCTCCGTGCATTCAGAAAAAAACTATCCAAAGAGCTTTTAAAGAGCTACGTCTATACTAGACATCCCAAATACCGTAGACGGCATCCCGACAATGGAGAGCACTTAGCCACTACTCGTTATTGAGCTTTGGAGATTGACGATTGTTGGTTGGAACCCAACCCAAGACCCCATCCCGCTAAGAGTTTTTGATTTCCAAATTTATTTGGAGCTGTGCAGACACATCAAATCCATTATTAATAGAAGTAAATAATAAGGGAATTGATCAAGTGACTTTTAATATCAACTTTACTAATGAAGTGACACAAATTCAGTTGAGATTATTCAAGGTATTGATTATTTAGTTGTTCATCTTGAAAATGGAGAATGTGATTATATTACAAATATTATTGTCAGCTACATCACTAAAACCCATACAATACACACCATTAGCAATCTTCTTCAAACTGTGAACCGAACATCCCTTAGAGAAAACGCTTACCTACAATGAGGTTTATCCATATAATGCTTGAAAAATTAAGGATTTCCAGTGCCAAAAGCAAGGTGTTTCTGTTAAGGAACCCCCTGGAGTAGTGAGGGATGATTCCCTGACCTGAGTATAAATCGTACACCCAAGTAACATATATTGTTACTATGTGTGAATGTGGCTCCATGCTGTTAAACTTCAAACTTCACGTCGAACGTCGAACTGAACGACATAACTCACACATCCTACCAATTAGTTTGCAAAACACTGGAATTCTTAGAGGGTGACTCAACCTGGAGAAGTACTTTATCAAAGGCCGCTTTGTATCCTTCTTTACTCAGATAATTGTTCTCTATCATATTAATATTTTTCACGTAATAGATGACCTTGCACTTTCAAGGCTCGAGTGTCGGAAGATATTGAAGATAGAATCAGAACAAAGCAATCAGTATAAATTGTGGACATCAAGGAAGAGATTTTTAATGCAGGTTAGAGTGAACTCAACCAAATCGTAAGGTATCGCTTGGACAGGAGAGTTGAGGACTTGAGTCTTCTTCTACCCAACAATTTGTACGGATTTATATTCTGTAGAGACCATTTGAGAGATACGACAGACGAACGAACATTTTTATTACAAACGTTGAATGAAAACAAGCCTCTACTAAACACATAACATCTTTTCGTGTACATAAAAGTATTATAGTATGTTCGAGATCTAGTGGCAAAAGTGTTCTTTTAAGATACACCCAAAGGTAAAGAAAATACCTTTATAGTTAATTTATTCTTGACTAAACTCAAATTTGAGGAATGTGTTGCCTTAGCAGGGGCTTCATCGGTTCTAGTCGTTAATTGCTATAAGAAAGAAGAATAGAAAATGAGATATTAAAATTATCTTTATATTTTTCTAACGGCTTAATCACTATGTAAAACACGTAAAAGCAAAGTTTCACATCAAAAGTATTACAAAAATTATATCTTATATTATGGAGTGAGAGTACAATGTCGTATAAGAACTTAATTGAAGATATATAACTCTGAAAGATCTCAGAAGCGACTATTTGCTCATATGAGGTGTTACCGTATTTTCTTTAGAGGACTTCCGAAAAAAATCTACCAGAAATTCCGAGAGTCACAATATTTGATGAGGTCAATGCCTCCCTGAAAATACCCTAATTATGCTCAGACGTTGTGAAATTTTCTCTTTCAACCTACATGCCCATCCACCTGTTCGAAGACAAAACTAGACTGTCAATATAGTGCTGAAACTTGGAAATGGATTCCTCGCAGAGCACATGTCACAACACGTTACACTACGGAAAATTGGGTCGTGATATCCAGAATTACTACAATTCCTTCAGACCTGCCCTTTAAGTTTAAGTTCATGCAATTTCCTATTAAGGTTTGCCATGCGATGACCATCAACACAGCACAAGGACAAATCTTGAAGTTGACAAGCATTAAAATCTGAAGCAAGTGTTTCTCCCATGGAGAAAGTGTGTTCCCATGATAGTTTTAGCAGCAACCTGTATATGCTCGATACAAATGATAAAACAACCGTTGTTTACGTTGCCATAGATTTTATTACTTTATATAGTAAATACAAAAATTCCGTGTGTCTAAACTTAAAACAGAAATTTAAACTACATTAAATATTTTGATTTTTTAGTCCTGTCTTCTTTGACGGTTTAAAACCATATACACTCATACATATTCATACGCCAAGCCATTTGTTTTGTATCTTTTATTAATGTTATATGAAGGCTTTTAGTAAAAGATTCAAATAACTACAATGGAGTTCAAGCTCGTAATATACTTTATTTACAGTGAGGTATAAGTCGTCTCAATTCTTGGCCGAATGTATTGAGGGTGGAATTCAAATTTTGATTCCCCCAACACCTCTCCACGATAATTATGATGCATTTCTTCAAAGTGACCCTCCCAATACCCAACCCTTAGAATAAGTCGTGAACGGCTTTGGTCTTGAAAGTAAAGAAAGGCCAACTATTAAACAAAAATATTTTAGATATATTATTGTCGAGGTTAGACTTTTTTTTAAATCTCTTAAACACAAATAGAGAATGTTATTTTTCTGCTGGCAACTAAATATATTTGTCCTATCTAGTGACGTAGGTTACTGAAAACTTTAAGAAATAAGAGTCTATAAAATATATATTAGTTTTACTGATGGCTACCGAGACAACTAATCAGAAAAATGTACACATGTATACCTCTGTTATGTATTACTATAAGTTTTAATTCACGATTTATGATGTACTACAATGGATAAATCTTGATTCATGATACATATTAAACATTAGGATTAATAAAATAGTTTCCCATTCATAAAATCATTTCTAGATACCATATTATTTACATTTGAGCTTTTATAATCAGTGGTACTTTTTTTATTAAATGTATTAATATGTAAGATACTGGTAGGTCGTGAGAAATAGCTTTGTGGTCTCCATGTGGACAGTGGGCAAGTTTCTGCACCCCTGTTCTAAAAAATTCTTCTTATAACAATCCGACCAGTAGTCTTGGAAATAGCGCGCACGACCTTTCTGTTATCAACGCTGTTGATTTGCTGTGATCTAACCCTCGCAGGGTATCATGAATAGGGTGTCATTGGGAAGTCCTTCCTATCAATTTAAAAGGACTGGTAGCTGCAAATCCTCAAAATCTCTTTTATACGTAAGATCGCGTGTGTCATCAACTATATGTGCTTGAATAACGGTTTATGTCAACTTAACCTGGGTAGGCTCATATGTATCTGCGTTATTATAGCTCTAGCTATCATATCTGCCTCAGCTATGGTCGTGATCATTGTCGCACTGTGTTTTATATAATGTCCAGCCATTTCAAATATACTTTGGCTCTAATTGATGGGATTGGCTGAAAGGGTGTAAAGGGTAGGGTTTAGAATATTTTGTATTATTAAGATACTAGGGAGTCTAATGGTCTAAATACAGACCTGAATAGCTCCAGTTATGTATGTAAAAGTATCTATATTTTTTAATATTTCTTCATTGGATAAACACTTGGAAAGCTAATTTAATCATGCTGTTTTAAAAAGTAAATTTACAATTCAAAAAACTACTTTATTCTAATGGTATTTTTAATATATATATTTTTACTTATTTTGGGTATCGAGCATTTTAAGAAAGACTGGTATTTATCTTAAAAAAAATTAAAATTTGTATAAAAAACCTATAGAATATTATGGGTAGTCAAATAATATTATCCATTTTAAAACATTTTATTCATAAAAATTCATTTATTTATGGGTAACACACAATAATAGAATCTTATGAATTTATACTATAACTGGCACATACGTGCTTTTGCGGCTTGTAAATAAAAATTTCACATTAGTTCGTGGTGTCATATTGAAGGAAGAAATAGATTAAAAAAAAAGAAATAATGCGCGCATGCGTCAAACAGACAATTTCCTCGTGAGTCCCTCGGAAAGAAAGACCAAACTGCATGCACACGCGGAGATTGAAAGAGATTGGTATAAAGGAAAGGAAATCCAATTTAGCAAATAATCTATAGGGAACGAATATATTGAGAGAGAATTAAATATATAAAAAGAGGTCAAAAAAGATTAACAATAAGCGAAATATATTGATAAAAGGAAGGAAGAGAAAAATAATATATGAGGTGAGACAAATGAGAATGTGAGATATACCTAGTCATGGGAAACTAGGAAAAGAGACGAATAAACAGTGACAATAAAGAGAAGATGAGAATTAAACGGACACACAAGTATGGAGCTAGAAATAAAAGAGTAATAAAAAAGTGATACAGATTGGGAGTGGAGAAGAAGAATAAGGGAGGATTGTGGAAGAGTAGAGAAAGTTCCTTCTTCTCCCCTCCCCTTCAGGGGAATGCCTCTGATGACTGAGTGAGGTGGTGATGATGAAGCTGGTTACTGTGTTCAGGCTCACTGGAGCAGGAAATATCACATCCCCTGATTCTCCCCCCCCCCCCCTTTTCCCTTCCAGTACCCAACACTGAATCTCGCGGCTTGGAGAAAAACTATTCTTCTCGCTCCATCGCTGCCCACCCAACCCCTATCCCTCTCTCTACCTTCATTTTTACTCTTAATTTTTTTATTTCTTATCTATACTCCCCCCCACCCCCAATTCTTTATGTTCCTAGTTGTCTCTTTATTTCTTATCTGACCAAAAAAGTGATGCTGAGTTCGAATCTCTTGATTTAAACTATGTATTTAAAAGTCTAATCCTTGATAAATGTGAATAAATGGTTTTGATGTTCTTTCCGGACAAAGATCAACAAACTTATGATTTTACTTTGGATCTAGTCCCGATGGTATTGAATTTTTCTAAATTTTTTCGTTAGAGCAGTGGTTTCCAAACTTTTGCAAGGTGTGACCCCATTTTTTTTTAATGTTGAAAACATTGTGACCCCTTAAAAACACACAAGCATTCAAATCCTAATTTCCGCCTTTAATTACACTTGTGGGGTAGATATAATTTAGAGGAACGTATATACCTTTAATTGCTTGGAATGAGAAGGGGAAAACCGCTTATGAATGAACACACCAGGTACACTCGGTTGGAGTTAGAATCCGAACCTCATTGTCCACAAACCAAACCAAATCAGCGTGACACGTGCCCACCGATGTTTGTTTTAATGATTATAAATTGTTTATATAGTGAATATAAGAATGCATCTGAGGTGTTTCAAAAGAGAATCAACGAGTCCAGGGGATATACTTGAACTTTTATTAGAAACGAAATTTGCCTAAACACGAGAGTCTGCAAAAGTAAACTAGGTCAGCAAGCAACTGTCAAGTTTATTTTTTAATTTGAGGTATTTAACGTGCACTTTCTAAACCAACTGATTATATTGGCACACAATAATTTCTATGATCAAGAGCAAAAGGGCCTACCAATTTTCTGGTAAAGATATTTTAACATAACTTCCAGAGTTCTTTTAAATGCCTCAACCGATATGTGACCGATGGAAAGAAATAACTTGTGCTATGGATCACCAAAGAAAAATCAGTTTACCCCAGCTGAGTTTGAACCCACGAATATCGGGTCATGAGGCGAACACTATACCCAAAGATCCCTTAGGCCAACTAATGTCAAGCTAGGTGATCTAAAGGAACCTAAGCAGTAACTTAACAGATCCGATCATTTTAGCCACTTACTTTTCTAGTTGAATTTTACACCTTCCTATAGTCATTAAAATCAAATTAAATATATATATATATATAAATCCATAGCATCAACTAGCATTGCAACTACACCCGAAACAAGCCGTGACCCCGAAGGAGCTAGTCTCACATGTGTATTTTAATGCAATGGTGTGACGTTATTAATTAACAACAGATATTTATGTTCCTCTTTTGATGATATTATACAATAGATTAACCTTATTAAAATATATTTGATTTTATCTTGCATCTCTTAACACTAACAAGGATGAATTATTTTAATGGGTATTATAAAAACGTATATGATTTTATATTATAAACTACAAAAAGAGTTCTTCCCGAGGGAATAGAATGTACCCGAAGTGGGAGAGATTGTTAAAGTTGTCAATTAATGGTCATCCAACTAGTTTTTATCGTTCTTGAAGATGATGGGGTCACAGCTCTTGTCAATTAAATAGTTTGTGGGCACTTTGACACGTTACATGACTTCCACATTTGGACGGGGTGCTTGAAATAGATATTTTGGAGCTATTGGAAACAATCTGGAAAATGGTGGAGTTATATACTCTATGATGAGAATTTAACAAATAAATCTTTCTGGTGTGAAGAAATTAATTTAATTTAATTTGTACACCAATTCATTTTAACCTCCCTAACCTATTATATGTCTGACTGATATAATATATTGTCATATGCTTTTGGTAATCCTTAAGTTCTGATAGTAATTGACACAATAGCAAAAAAATAATTTTTTGATAATAAATTTTCGATAAAGATAATTAAGTATAACTTAAATATCTTACAAGTTAGATATAATTATATCCTGAAGAAGTAATCTCTTCATGTGTAAAGACAAATTTAAAATTAAATTCAAGAAAATAGAAGTAGGAACCTTTAAAAAAATGTATTCTAGAAAGGCTGTAAATAATATAGAGGATTAAATTGGAAAATAATAATAATAATAGTGGTACGCTGCATCACACACTTTCTCCCTCTTTTATCTTGAAATAAACATTTACTAAAAACTTGTAAGAATCGTGAAACGAAATTATAGGGCCATACATTGCCGTAGAAACACTGTGCTAAAGCTCATAAATGAAATAATATACACTGTCAATTACTGACTGTATGGTATTAAACACTAAGAGCAATGTTACAGAAAAATTGAGAAAAGAGAAACATCTTTATCTACCAAAGGGCATAAGAATCAAATTCCCTTTTTCTAAGACCTCAAATAAAAAGTAGATATGTTTGCTTATAGCTCAGAAATTATTGGTTATGTAAAAATATATTTCAAATAAAGTATTTTTATCTTTAATAGTACTACAAATTTTACATTGATAATTGATAAGTGTTTGAGTACCTCAAATAGTTGCGAAGAAATTATAAAAATTGAAAAACTTCACATATGTAAAGTATCCTCAAAGTAATTTTCCAAAGAAATTGAAAATTGTCATCTGGTTAATTATGATCAAAAAATTCCAGATAGAAAATTTAACCAAATCTTTAGAGAAAATGTTGAGAAAATCGATTTTCTCTTTTTGCCCTACACTTGACTACCCTTAGTTTTAGAGAAGAATATCTAGTTCCAAAACCCCTTGAGGGACCTTATGAAAACACCAGATACCAAGTTTCAGCATAATCGGTATAATAGTTTCAGCTCTAGCCCGAGGGACACACATACAGTAATATGAAAACAACTTTTTTTTGTTTCAGGGGGTCGTGAAACGTCTACACCTATCAAAATCTTGAGTTCAATTTTTTTGACGATAACAGTACCTTCTCTCTGAGATGTCGAGAGAAAGTAAAAAAATTTGTATTCATATTTGTTATATATTTAAGTTATTAATAGCTATTACAAGCTCACATTCAAAAATATTAACTGTTTAAAATATTAAAATTAGTAAGGCATATTGATTATATTTTATTTTATTCCTAATTTTAATATTTAATTTGTTGTACAACCGAAGCTATAATGGACTACATGGCCATAATGTTTAACGTTTCTATTTCAAAACTAATTTAATTGTTATATTCCATTTATATTAGAATACAAAACTATATCTTGGTTTGATCCGTTAAAATTTGTAGCCTAAAGCATTCAAAGTTGACAATCAAAACAAGTTTAAAATAAACGGTACGACACAACTGCACAAAATTTTTGTGCATTATAGTCTATTAAGATTTTGAACAAAATTTTCAAAAAAACAATTTTCAGTAACCTACCCTGAAATTAGTTTTATTCAGACATTCAGTTATTTAAAAGTAAATAAATTAGTCGAGGTTGCTATCATACAGGTTTTAATCAACATCTCAAGGCTTTCGTGTAGAAGCATTTATTTGATCATGTTTACCAGTAGGATCTTGAGATGGAGTAGCTTGGTTTGAACCCAAGAGATGAACAAGAATCTATTTGTAACATAATAAGGTCTCAGATTAAATGCACACACACTAGCTTGAAAGGAAGAAGATAAAACCACGTTTAGAAAGCCACTTCCAAGTGCACCAAACAAAAATTAAGACTACGACTTCCCCGTCAACGGTAGGTTTAATGACTTGAACCTCTTGATACCTAACGACTCTGTTGGATGATAATGCTTTGTATTAATACCCTATTTTGAGCTATTTTTAGATGTTGTAGTGTTATATTCCTGTGTTTAGATTTTGCATGATGAATATGTAAAAATTCAAATTCAAATTAAAATAATTTTACGATCTATAGGTCACAGTTAAAATCATTCAAGATCTCGAGCTTTCGTAAAACAATAAAAAAAAATTATCCGTTTCCCTCATTGGTCCACCAAAAGTCCCCACTTTGTGATACATTATTTAAAACTACCTGTTCAGGTTATACGCATATAATATAATAATTAGAACTATTCTAATGGGGTAGGGATGAGAAAGAAAGTATTTTGGAATAAATCTAACCGCATTCGAGTGGGAAACCATTTATGAAAAAACACCCTCAGTTGACCCAACCAGAAGTCGAACCCCGATCTCCCCGTCTTCAACAGTTCAGTCTAGCACAAGAGTAGTTTCCTGGTTAATCTCCAGTGAGATCGGCGTCTAACAACAGCACATATTTAAGGATGGGACGAAACAGGAACAAAATATGTATATTCTTGAGATGATCTAAATGAACTAATTAGTTGATCAAGAGATATATCTAACAATTTTGGCAGTATAGTCTTGCAAGGGGCTGTGATTTTACTGGTCACAATCTTTTTTACCTTTGAATATTGTGTTTTTAAAGCATATTCTCTTTCAATGTCCGAAAAATAACTTTATAAAACACCGACAAACAGTGACACTTAAATCCCACTCCTATATTTCATATTGTATTTTTTTTAAATCAACATATTTCCATATTTGATCTATCACGTCAATCTAAACATATATGAGATGGTCTTTTAATCAAACCTTTTATTACTGTGGTAAGGCCTACTTAAGAAATATTGAACACATTTTTTGGGGGGGCCAGAATTTTCATTTGTACGTTTTCTCTTTAAGTTCGCTGTGGGCTGTCATGGCACAATAGTAGTACCCTCATTTGAAAAAAGTGTTACCTCCCACCTCCTCTATCCTTATAACATTTTGATAGTGATTAATTTTTGCTGCTTTGAAGTTCTCGGGTAAGCTAACCGAAAAAAAATATCATTGGGGAAATTAAGACTTCCCCGTTCACAGTGATGGATTGATGGCCGGGAGTTAAGTTTGTTTCTAAGTCATATTATGTTAAGATAGCTTGTACAGACTATCCACATATTTTGTTTAGGAAGATTTGAATCACAAATATATTTTTTTAGAAAGTATACGTACCAGCGTCTGTTTATAGAGAAATTGTGAAACAATTTGGGAAAAAGCACCTCACTACACTCAGCCAAATAGAAAATACTGGATTAACGTTATTATTTGGTATAGGTTCAATATAAACAGTTGGTTTAGTTTAGAAAGTACAAATAAATACTCATTTTACTACTACCACTACTTCTAATACTATGGAAACGTATCCGTAAACACGTGGGTTGAAGTGTATACACAATCTATTCTAATTTTAGGAGCTGAGAATTCGAATCCCAATTGGGTGTACTGAGATTATTTTTATCTCAGTAACTTATTTAAACAAATATTGGTACAATCCGTCTAGTTTCAACTTTACTCATCCCTATCCCAATGTTGTAAATCTATGGGACGTTAGTCATATGGGGTGAAAACACACAATCAAACAAAATATTAATACTCAAAACAAAGACAGTAATTACAAACTCGCGTCCTCAGATATGAAATTATGGAGATAGTCATTTGTTGCTCTGTTAATGAATGCTTTACAGGTGTTGGAATAAAACCTTCCATGCAATGTAGTGTTTGAATGTATGCAGCTGTTTGTTCCTTGCACCCTGCAGCGTTCAGTGCTTTATGAATATGAAACCACTCTCTGCAAATATCCAGTTATTTGTTGTTGTTGTTGTTGTTGTTGCCTTCCCCTTTTCACCCACTTTCCTCCCTTCATCTACAAGTAAAGCTATTACTTGTCGCCACAGTACCAACCACCAATACATTATATTAATGTTGCACCAGGTAGCGGTAATGGTGATAGAATGTAAGAAGTAGAATAGATTAAATTAGTTCATTTTACATTATTTGTTGTAGAAGGTGCAATTTTTACTTTCTCTCTATCTTACAGGTAGAGAAAGTATGGTGATCGTCAAAAAAATCGAACTCGAGATTTTGATGAATTTTGACGTTTCATGACTTCCTGAATCCGAAAAAGTGGTTTTTGAATTTCTGTCTGTCTGTCTGTCTGTCTGTCTGTACCTCCAACTAGAGCCTAAACTATTTTACCGATTGAGCTGAAACTTGATATCTAGGGTTTTCATAGGGTTGCCCCGAGGGGTTTTTGGAATTGGATATCTACCCCTAAAATTAAGGGTAGTTTACTGAAGGGAAAAAAGAGAAAAAGTCGATTTTCTCAAAATCGGCTCTAACGATTTTGATTAAATTTCATTTATGAACATTAATAAATATTCCAAACAAAATGGCTACTCTCAATATTTCGGCAAAATGGCTTTAAGGGCTCCGGTCTGATGCGTAAATTAACATTTTTTATAATAGCTCCGAAACTATTTGAGATATGAAATTACTTAGCATTACAAATATGTATATATATTTATAATACAAATATTTTATTCGAAACATATTTTTATAAAATCAATAATTTTCAATCTATACGCAATTATATATATATTTTTAGCTTTTTGGACATTAAAGCTTAAGTATTGCGATCGTAAAAAAAACTAACCTGAAATGTTGATGGATTTCGACGTCTCATGACCCCCCGAACCCTAAAAAATAGTCTTTGCAATGCCGTCTGTCTGTGTGTCTATAAAAACTTAAAATTAAGGGTAGTTTACTGAAGGGCGAAAAGAGAAAAATTTGGTTTTCTCAAAATCTGCTCAAACGATTTTGATTAAAATTCGTATCTAGGCGTTGATTAAGATTATAAATAAACTGGCTATTTTCATTTTCCTATGAAAATGATTTTTAGGGTACATTACAGAAGCGTTAATTTCCGTATCTCCACAACTATTTGAGAAACTAAACAACTTATCATTGCAAAATTGTAGGACTATTAGAAATAAAAAACTTTTATTTGACATATATTTTTATAAAAGCAACAGTTTCTGAGATATTTGCAAATATATTAATACAATTTTGTGAGCTTTAGTTGTAAACATATACTACTTAAGTCTTAATGCAATAATTCTCCAATGCCATAGAGTAATTAAATATAAGTAAGTATCTAAAAAAAGTATGATATTTTTCCTTAAAGCTCTTAGGAGAAATGTTTGCACAGCAATGTTCTATCTCCATTTTAGACTCAATAGTCAATATTTACATTTTTTATTGGTCAAAATGTATAAATGAATAATTAAATATCAATGCGATGACTTGAAGATCTGCAACACCTTATAAAATGTTAAAATTCTAACCAGAAATCGAAATTTTAATACGAAGTGTTGACCCTTGTGGAATACATTAAACTGTTTGAAATGCTCTTAGGTGGACAAAGAACCGCCTCTTTTCTCATTGATTCTATATTATTGTATATTATTTTATGCGTGTTCTTATGTGGAGTGGTGATGATACAATGTACATTATTCCGTTCAGAAATCTTACGAGTTTATAGAAAGAGAGAGAAAGTCTGTGCGGTGCGCCGTACCATTTTTTTTTTTTTTTGCATTACCAAGGACGTTCAAATTAGAAACTGTGAGGCAAGGGAGGTCAACAACAAGTTTACGAGCTCTCTGGTTATATTCTTGGCAATGCCTAAAAAAAATCTATAATTTAAGTATAAATCTATTAATTTAGCAATTCATGAAAATTTATAACTTTTGTCAATTAATTATTTAGTATTTACAAAAATAGTCCTACATTGTCACAAAACTATTGGTTTATTTAATTTTTTTTGCAAACCCTTTTAAAAAAAATCACACAACTCAAGCTATTTGACTATCTACGAAAATTGTTTTTAGGAATCGTCCTGCCAGGATGGGGATTAAAAAGTCGGTAGAAGAATAAGTATATCTAAAATAGGAAGCAAGACAAAGGTAATTTTGAATATTAAATAATTATGCCCAAACGCAAAACTAGAGTGAGTGCTTATTCTCGTCAGTGGATATCTTAGGCTGGTGCAAGACGTCCATGCAACCCTGGCAATACCGAAAAATGTGCGCCCCTGCCTCACCCATTGTAAATCTATTTTTAATTCACATATTGTGTTGTCAGGGTTACAAAGAATTGACAAATTAACCCAATAAATAGTTTTTCGTAATAAAATTTCTATTTACAGAAGTTATTTCTTGATCTTATCTTAAATTTATCACGTCTTGCTTTGCTTTCAACAAAAGTTTGAATTAAATTGGAGAGATCTAGTCAATATATTCTATTTATTTATACAAAACATAGCTTAATAGTTCACAAACGTTACACAGCACCTTTTTATAGTATAAACTGAAAAAGCCTTGCAAAATTTGTATACAATCTGATGCAAATTTAGTGTGGTCATATCAATTTGTTGAATAAAGTTTAAATGGAAGCTACGTGGAAACGTTGAATATATAATATATACCTTTTGAATATAGTCTCATATAAATTTCTTGGACTACAAGTTAACGTTTTTTAGACTATGATAGCTGCTAGACTACTAGGCAAAAATATTTTAAGAATAAAATAGCCAAAGCTATTGTATATATACTTTTAATGAGGATTTACTCCATCTAGATATCATAATCCGAAAATTGAAAAATGACACCTGGACACGGGAATCGAATACGGGACCTTTGGCTTAGTATGCCAATGCTCTAACCACTAAGCTATCCAGGGCTCGTTTCCCGTATCCAGGTGTCATTTTACAATTTTCAGATTATAAAAAATATTTTACTCAACAAGAAATCGCCGTGTTATTATCTAGCACTCATAATTATCTAACTGTATGCAAAAAATATTACTGTCGTTACGGAAATATAGTTTATGTAGTTTTAAAATATTTTGAATAATCACATATGAATATCAATTAGATAAATTGAATTTTTTTATTAGATAACCTAAACTTAACCACCTAAAAGTATTATACATTTAACAGGCACTGTTTGTTAGATATAATATGCGTTTCACTTCTCAAAAAAAAAATAGTATGAAACTAATGGATCACACAATACTTCAACGTAATATATTAGCAACAAGTGAAAACTTAGTTAAAATTTCCTTTCAAAATAAAATAAAGATTAATAAGGGAAAACTTACGGACACCAAGTACAATTAGTTGAGTACTTGCGCGATCTAAATTCAAAACATAATTTTAAATTGATGTTCAGCTCTTTAATACACTGAAAACCGTTCAGCTTAAAATCAAAACTAATAGATAAAACGACACAATGTGAATTCAATGTAATATATCTACATGAATAGGTGACAAATTTAGTAACAATTTAACTGAAAAGACGGTTATCTTCAGAGAAAATGCAAATTGGTAACAACAAGCACAGCGGAATAACCATCGACATGAGAACACATGTTGGCAGAGAATGCCAGCTGGGTTGATGTACAAAAAAAAATGCGTAGTGCGCATAATAAAACATGCACTTTTTGTGCGTCTCTATGTGTAGAGACGCCTTCTATTACCTGTAATGTGCTTGTATATTTCGCGTGTTTCCTGCGACAGACAACTACGTTAGTAAATGTTATTAAAATATTATTTTAGCGCGTAATTTTTTTAAGAATTTTGGCAGCCCGGGCCATGGCACTGCTGGTTGCCCTTTAGGCTGGCTCTGAGTGGATTAGAAGAAATGTTATCAGTAGGTAAATTAGAGGCCTTAAAGGATGGACTTCTAATATTCTTCCCTCTAGTTATATATCATACATTGGCATCTATGTGTAATAATAGCCTGATATGGCTTAAAGTGCTTACCTATGTCAAGAGATAGGATGTAGTGCACTTCCCAAAATAGCATCGTGTGATGACTCAGCCATCTGTTTAGAATATTTAAACTTTGAATACTTGATTAATAAAGTATGTGTTTAAGGTGAGATGGAAGTAAAAGCTATTTAATATTCCTATTTTTGTGTTTTTTTGTACAAGAAACATTTAATACAAAACTAATAATATCTCCCTTAAGTATATACATTTAGTTAAATTATCTACTTTAAGCAAGCAATTTATACAGTTCTTAAATATTTGTCATGCGCACCGTGGCAGTTGACCAGATACATTTTGAACTAAGAGAAAAAGTATTGGCCAAACTACGCAATCACAATAACAAATATTTAAGAACAATTGAAATAATTACCTGGAATTGTGTGTAAAATTAAACTCAATTTTTCTGCTGAAGCAATATTTGATTTTACTTGCCCAAAAAAGTTGTTTCATCAAAAACAAAAACTGAAAAAGAAGAATACGGATCTTAATTTGCGTTCCTTTCCAACCAGATTACATTCATTGTGTTATTTGTTTTGATGGCATTATTGTTTATTACAACAAATTCAACTAGGACAACAAATAAGGTAATTGATTATTAGAGTATTATTATTAGAACCGCGTCTTACTAACCATTCGGGTTGTACACACTTACGCTAATGTGTAATGGTAGGATGATTGTGAGCTGTCTTGTGAGAGGTGAAGGAAGGGTTTGGGCATTTAAATAAATCTGAAAGTAAGTGAGCCACTGAATGTTTTTAACTTTCCTTTAGCCAGATATACAAAGTTAAATATTGATTTTTATAATTATTTATTTAGTTAGTTAAAATTTAAGTTACTAGTTATATTTACATAGCGTGGAAAAAAGTTTAATGTAAAGTATTGAGCTGATAATTTTTTAGATGTGAGGTATCACGATAAAATTTATATATTTATACGTAATTATACATATATATTGGAGTGTTAAGATTTGTTGCAGGGTACAATTTGTAGTGTGAATACTATTCAGGAACTGTCATTTGGAAGATGTTGATAAAGTAAGAGTCTGGCGGTTGAAGAATGCGGTGGTGATTCTCATCAATGACGAGTATTTCCTCAATTGTTTGTGTGTGTGTGTGTGTGTAAATTACTCAACAAACGTTGTGAGAACTGAGGTTAAGTAAATGACTGAAGATTAATTGTAAACTCATTATGTCATATCATAGAGTTGGGATTAAGTATTTGGTGACTTAATTTGACATGCCAAACGAATTATGTGTAATTCCAGAATCTTTATCATGAAATAAGAGAAATTCGGGGTGATATCATAGGTCGATATTGGACGATATAAAATTTGTATTTGCTTATTTAATTCTTCGAATAGCGTATGCAGTGGTCCCTGTAAGTAATAAAAATAAAAATGTAAGGCAGAATAAACTATTAACTTTTTTCATTTGAGAATTCCAAGATAATATTTGTTGGTAAAATACTACTTACTTACAAACTTACTTAATTACTTACTTACTTACTGACTTACTTACTTACTTATACTCTACGGCATTAGGAACTTGAAGGTTAACTACTGAATTCACAAAAGTACGCCACCTGTTCCTATCTCGAGATAATTTTTTCCAGTCCATCTCATTACATCCTATCTCTCTCAAATCTTTCAAAATGTTATCCTCCCATCTACGTCTGGGTCTTCCCAGTGGTCTTTTCCTATTGGGCTTGCCATTAAATACCTTGAACGCGGTTCTAGATACACCCATTCGCTCTGCATGACCTTCCCACCATAACCTGCTAGATTTTATTACCCTAACAATCTCTAGTTGTGAGTACAGGCTATGTAGCTCATCATTGTGTAGCCTCCTCAACTCCCCAATATATTCATCCCTTTTTGGACCAAATAACTTCCTTAGCACTTTATTTTCAAACACCCTAAATTTATTTTCGTCGTTTTAAGATAAAAGGCCGTGTTTCGCACTCATAGAGAACAACCGGTAAAATTATGGTTTTGTATATTCTGAGTTTTATGGTCAAATACTACACCTGGCTAATTTATAGTTGGACTCAATATTAATCAATTATTTCCAACAGAGACGTTACAATTTCTATAAAGGAGACTAAACGAGAGTAGTACGTTGTTTTTATGTTAATTTGGTTTTTAGGGTTCTATGCGGACTACACAAAATAATATAATGAATATACACACATAGGCTACAAATAATTGCAATTACGGGAATGTCCGTATGGAAGGGACAACATAACATAAGTTTAAATTAGTTGATAAATTAAACATGGGCTCTGTAATACAACCCGAGACCTTTGGCTTAACGCGTTAATGCTCTGCCACCGAGTTATCTAGGATTTATCCCGTGTTCAGGGTCATTATTCACTCAAGGCTGAGTATGTGATGTACGTGTGAGAATCGTAAGCTACGTATGAGCAACTGATTGTATCGCGAGCTATCATATACTACAGCCATTTGCGACTCAGGAGGGCCTGGCAGCATAACAATCCTACTGAGTTGCAGACAGCTGTAGTATCTGATAGCTCGCCATCTCAATTCGCTTGTATAGAGCTGAAAATTTTCACACGTCCATAACAGATTCAGCCTTAATTTATGAGAGAAAAATTACCCTAAGCACAGGACAAATCCTGAATAGCTCACTGGTAGAACATTGTCACGCTAAGCCAAAGGACACGGGTTCGATTATCGTGTCCAAGTGAAACTAATTCAAATTAACAAAGTTAAATTAAAGATTAAACCAATTTGATTTATTTTTCTTTAATGTTTCATAAATTAGAGATATAAAGACAATGTTTCTGTTTATAAGAAGCTTACTTCTGAAGGTTTAAAATATTTAAAAAAAAGAAAAATTCCAATTTATAATATTCAAGGATAAAAATGTTATACTCAAATTTCTATCATATACTAAGTCTAATATAATAAGCTTGGGATATTTTAAATTTTAGAAGAGTTATTTTATTTCAAAATAATCTAAAAATATAACGATTATATTATCAAATTTTTCGCTTCAGCTAGATAAAGATTATTTCAGGAATCATAAACCGACCCTTCTCCAAATTCTAGGAAACCATTATATGAAAAAAAACTGATTTATGGTTAAGAACCCCTATAACCATGTAATTCCAGTTTGTTTCACAATCCCCGTTGACATTAAAACAAATGCACCCTCCTCAATGATATTCATGAGAAGGGGAAGGAGGGAGGTACTTCACCCTTCCTCAAAAACACTAACTTGTGGCATCCCTAGATGACTGGACTCCCTTTTGTCTTCGTCTTCGGTAACGACCCTTTCACGTCGACAACAACCTCGTCCCTTCCCTTTTTTTTTCCACTCGCCCACACTCCTTCCAATGCTTCCTCTCGTGGCCAACCAAAAACACCCTCTATTTCCTTCCTTTTGAAGATTTGAGCAGAGCGGCGCCCCGTCGGTTCATAAGATGCAGTACCATTATTTTGGTACGCCTCGTATGGTATGATAAGTGATTGCGTTCTCTCTACATGATGTCCCCTCTTACCCTCCACAAGTCCCCTTTAATGTTCATCTTTCCTTTCGTAGAGAACTCTTGTTACATTTAATGTTTTACGATTTTGTGTGTGTGTGTTTGTGAAATACTGGCACCAATTGTTTATTTTGAATGGTTCAAATGGATCTTTGTCTAAAGTTGGAGTATTTAATCTTCGATACCAAATAATTTCAATGCTGTTGACCTCAGTGTTCTTGTGGTAAAGTGAACGCCTCCGGGACCAATGTTCGCGGGTTCAAACACAGCTAGAGTCGATGGATTTTTCTTGAGCTACAAAGAACCGTAGCACAAATTCCTTTGAAGTGGAAAAACCGTCTCTCTTATGTCAAATTTGTTATGTAAAATAACTCTGAGAGGTATGTAAAAATAACGTTCCCGTGCGCTGTTATAATCATTAGGTTCAGAACGTGCACGTTAAATACCTCAACTAAATAAATAAATATATACATTTTTAATGATTATCAACGTCTTTAAAAAAATTGCATTAATGATCAAATAATTGACTCTGGAACCCTTTTTAAATGCATTTTTCAGATTCAATTTTCAAAAAATGGACACAATTCACAGAACGGAATGGTTTAAAGACACAAACATCATATTTCTGTTATACGCTCCTTCAATTGCATTCAGAAGGATAATAATTAAAAGTACAAGCCCTAGAAAGTCGATTGCTTCTCGTGCAATACTTGATAAAGCTATAATATTCTGAAATTTTAAAAATGACACCTGGACACGGGAATCGAACCCGGGACCTTTGGCTTAGTACGCCAATGCTCTAACCAGTGAGCTATCCAGGATTCGTCCCGTGCTCAGGGTCATTCTTCACTCATATTTTAAGGCAGAGTCTATGATGGACGTGCGGAAATCGTCGGCTACAAATATGTGATTATATTAATATCACGAGCTATCAGATAACGCAGCCATCTGCGACTTGGTAGTTGGCATATTGCTGCCATTTGTACAATTATTAAATTGTACGGGATTGCATATTACGAATTAATAGCCAAAGCTATTATTTATGCTTTTAGTGGGAATTACTTCATCTATATATTATATTCTTAAAATTGAAAAATGACACCTGGACACGGGAATCGAGGCCGGGACCTTTGGCTTAGTACGCCAATGCTCTAAACACTGAGCTATCCAGGATTCGTCCCGTGCCCAGAGTCATTCTTCACACATATTTTAAGGCAGAGTCTATGATGGAGTGGTAAATCATTTTCATCACGAGATTATATTTACATACATTTCAAACACACATCTCTCTTATGTAAAATGTGTTATGTAAAAGAACGAGATTATATTTACATTATAGCCTACAAACAACCAACAATCCAAATAACTATTGACCATCATATGAAGGACTCGTGCCGAATTAGATAAAACATCTTTCTTGCCCGTCAAAGCACACCTTTGACGAATCAAAGATATATTCAACCAATAAATGTTCACCTTGCTGGAACCTTCATCTCCTCCCTTTACCACCACTACAGAAAAATCGTGCCGTGGGCCTAAATGTCTTTCCCCCCCCTCCCCTCTCAATTCCAGCCCCTAGGGAAGGCTCCTGGAAGCCATCCGCCCTGATTATCTTGTACCAGTTCATCATAGAGCAATGGAACAAGGATAAGTTATTGTCAAGTTCTGCTCAAGTACGTCTTGATGAAAATTTATAGTATTTAATATGAAAGACTTAACCACATATCTATTATTGTAAATACAAGCACCAGTAGCTTAATCATTATGTAGGTTAATAATAATTTTAGTTCATTAAATTATTAAAAGATTGGGAATCATTCAAAATATTAAAGGAATGAAAAAGCTAATCCAACTAATGTACTGATTCAATTGAATAAATTATAATTAATAATTCTATCTGAATTTTCCAATACTTAAAATAAATTTACTATCATTTTCAATAGTAACTAGATTTATTTTTTTAAATATGATTTAATCAAAATATTATTTATTAATGTAAATTAAAAATAGTTTATTGTTCTTAAGATATATTAGGTAAAAATGAAAATATTAAGAGAAAACTCATCTGATAGGTGCTATTTGTGGAATAGATATATACTAGCTCAATGCTAATAAATTAAATATGACATATTGATGTTAGGTTTGACTAATCTTTCCATTAGAAGTAATATTAAATTAATATATAATAGTTTAAGAGACCAGCCCTTACTATCAGTAATCTAATGAATTTAAATATATTCTCGTATTGAATTGATTTAGGCGATTAATGAAATTTTAGTAACATTTTCTACTGTAATTGGTATAAATCTTGGATTTGCTCCATAAACTTTTAAGCACTTTCTAAAAAATAATCCTGTTCTATTAATGATGGTGCCAACGGCAGCTTCAGTCACATAAATATAGGAAGATACTTTTTTTGACACTTAACAAACCCACTAAAATCGTTTTAAAATATGCGTCAATATAAGAATAGTATGGTAACTTCAGGTCTCACTTTTGATAGATAGTGCCAATACCTATAAAATAATATTAATGATACAGAAACATAAGAAAATTAATTTTGACCTAAATAATATGTTTATATTTTTTCAAGAGTTTTTTCACAAAAGAATCCCACTATAATTTCTCACCTTGTGAAATGAATGAAGCCATTTTTCCAACCATAAATTTTTTCAAGCCTGACTGGCATTCAAAACCTATACACTTAGATTATGAAAAAACCTCAGTCATTGCAGGTAGTAAAAATGTGCAGCGATGAAGCTGTATTATTATCATTACGATTTATCTAATACCATTAAGTTTTACCAGCAGATTAATTCACTAAATCCTATATAATATTACTGAACAAACTAACGTTGGTAATGTTGCATGTAAAAGAAAATGGTAAACCATGTTTTTAATCTCCCCAAAACATTTAAGACTTGATTATTGCAGATGTCTTCAATAGGCCTAAGTCATTTTACGATCGAAAATACCATTTTGCAAGACTTTTTGAAAAATAATTCTCGGATCCTAATCTTTTAAGTACGGTACTAAACTTTCAAATATTATGATATCAGCAAGTTTAGCAGAGTGGTTAGGACGCCTGACTGACTCTAGACCAGGGGTTGGAAAACAGGCCAATCTCACGGAAATTTTCAGTCGATCGTGTAAGAAAACTACAAAAGGATTTAAAGTCAATAGCTTATTTTCTTAAACTCGACTTACATTAAGTATTTTTAACTAAGATTTGAGTGTGGCCAAAATAACTTGATCAACTATAGTCAGTGGTAGATTTAACATTTTTGCGCCCCTAGGCACCATTATAATATGCGTTCCCCCTCCCCCCAAACCTTTTGGTCAAGGTCCAAGGCTTGTAGTGAAGTTTTGGTGGATAAAGGTTTTGGGGAGGGAGGGGGAGGAAGATCAGAAATTAGTATTTGAGAAAAGCTTTCTACGAAAGATAATCAGGCAAGTACAGTACATGCCCTACAGTAACTTGAGTTATTATGAAGAAGGGGAGACTGACGTCAGTTACAAAGCGATTGCAAAGTACAGTTATTTAAAAAAATAAATATTGTCATTCTTACTTTAACTTTAACTATTTCGATAGTGTTAGTCAATAATTTTTAAACATAATTCTAATATAAAATAATGCTATCCAAAATGTGCCACCCCCTAAAGCCTAAAGTGTAAATTCTATGCTGACTATAGTAGGCATTTTTATAAGATAGATTTAATAGTTTAATATGAAAATATATATTTTATCTACTCTCGAATGTTTTCTATAAGGGGGGGGCTTGAGTATTGGGGAAAGTTTGATTAAAAAAAAGAAAGGAGGGAGTGTTTTTCAAAAAAAGGTGATCGTGGGACCTTTGATAAGTTTGTAAGTCGATCGGGACCTTAAAAGGTTGAAGACCTTTGTCCTGAAAGGGTAATTCTTAGTCTCAGTTGATATAAGTAGCTAGTTTCTCTCTCCCTTCTCTTCATAGTGGGACTTCCCAGTCAGTAAATATTAACTATTATTAACCCCCCTCCTTCCCATGTACCCCTTTTAAGATTTCTTGAATAGGTTAGAGATAATACTAACATTACTATTGTACAAACTTAAATCATGCTATGATATATTTCTAAGGTTTTTAGTTAGCATAACTTTTGTATTAATTTTCACTCAATAAAATGTAGTGGTATAATTTATATTTATATTGAATCGTATATATTATATTAATATTTATTTTGTATCTTCGTATTAATTTTTAATGTTTAATTAACTAAGGGTATGTTCAGTTTTAGGATGAAAATTAAACCACCTGTTAGTAAATTGAGAAAATCTTCTAACTCAATTATTTAACATATGAATATGAAATATCAAACGAAAACAACATATGTTGTGAAAACAATTAATACAAATATTCTATAAGAATATCTAATAAAACTAAAGCTACCATATTTTGTAAATTGTCTAGCCACTTAAAAACACATGACAGCAATTTGTTAGTTTCTGTGAATGTTATTAACAGAAATACACAGTTCTATCCTTTTCATGTTTTTCCAAGCAAGGAACCCTGTACGTGACAGGAGGTGGTGATTGGGTCTAACCCCCATTCACCCCCAGTCCCCTTATGCCTATCGAAACCCACCAAACCTACCTCCTTCCCTCTATCCTGTCATTGACCATCATTACCCCCCCAACCTCACATCACCCCCACCAGATCCTTCCTATTGGTGGTACACCCTCTAATGAGATGTCATCTCATTACTCCAACTCACAGCATCCTTGGTCTGTACACCCTGGCTGATTTGTGAATCACAGGACCCCCTTGCAGCAACCCTGGGTGGATTTCACTCGTGGATGACCTTGCCAGCTTGATGGGCGCAGGGTTTTGGGGGGAGATGGGGTAGTCAGACCAGATGGTGTAAATGTTACTTAGGTTTTGGTGGAAATAAGGAAGGATTCCAGAGATTTAATCTGGTTTGTAGGAAATCTATCATTGACGAAAACCTTGAAGATAAAGTGGAAGTAAAAGCTAGTTGATAACAATGTTTTTGCAGCTTTCATGTCAAAAAATTTATTGGCCAAAATATATTTAATTATTTCTCCAGTTGAAACATAATGTTTGATTTTTTTAGCATGGTGACCTAAACAGTTCTTGAATATATGTCATGACTCATGAGCATAGTTGTATTAGATGATAAACTTTTTAAATAAAGAGAAAACGTTGTCATTTAATTCCAGAACTCCCTTGACATATATTCAAGAACAATTTGATTGAGGTCCCCTTGTGAAAAAAATTCAATGTTTATACTGGATAAATATTTTATTTATTTTAACAAATAAAGTTTATATTTAAAAGTTACAAAAACAATTAGGTATCTTTTCTTGCCTCCCCTACACTTTCAGCTTAAAGGATGCTCAAAATAATGTTATTCTTCTTAACGGTGTACTGTTGGAAGCGACATTATTTTTATGAGACATTTTCCCTTTACGTACCTAATTGTATATTTTAGCACTGCGTCTCGCTACTCGTTCGGATTATACGCCTCTATACTAAAAACAGTAATGGTTCTAGGGATTAGAAAGGTTATATTTATAGGAAGTGCACAGGCATTTGCGTGGAAGGAGAGAAGCAAACTATTTTGTAAAAACCACCCTCAATACACTCGAACAAGATTCGAACCTCGATCTCCCCGACATTGGCAGTCCAGTCTACTACGAGAGTAGCGCTTTAGACCACGCGGACTCTTAATGGAGTAACTAGTCTAAATATTTAATGATTGATGTGTATGTGTAAGACATTAGTTTAGGTTGGATTAGGTTAGATTAATAATAAACAAATGATTTATTTTTGACATTGGACTAATTTTAAAAACATGCTTGTTCGTTCTGGGCACGATGACAGTTTTTGTGGTCATAGATTGCTCTTGATTTCTTATATATTCTATAAAATATATCTAAATTTGGGTTTTTCAGAGTTGAACTCCCCCATCGTATCCAAAGCTGTTTTGTAAATAGTATCTATAATCTCTTATATTTATATTTTTGTTTGGACCAAAGTTTTTCTTTGCAAGATATCGATATCGATTTAAATACTTTTAAATAAAAAATAGCATAACAATTTACATATATCATGGAATACTAATACTGTTGTATACCTAAGTTAGGTATACAAATTTAGGTTCAAGGGAAAATGTATCTAAGTAAAATATCAATTTATGACGAGTACCCTCACCCAAGATGAGAGGGGAGTGATGTGGGACTGATAAGTATACTTAAACAGATCTCACACTCCTGCCATTTTTAAGATAAATCCCAAATATTGGATTTCTTTAAAGAAGCAACAGATTATTGGCCAACTTGTAAAATAGCCCATTTTTAAGTACTCAGGTTTTGGTATTTGGGTGCCCTGCAATTTTTTCTCTGTAAGCTAATGGCCAAAAATATCTCTCTCCTTCATGGTCACCAACACCTTTGGTATTAAGACAATGCAAATACGGGTAAAACCTCTTCATTATCTTTAAATACCACAAAGACTTCTCGGGGACTCAAAAAATTAATTATTCACACTAGAGAATAGTTAATTGCTAACTATTCCAATCATAAGAAAATATACTAGATAGATTTAAACTACTATATTTTAAGATAAAAATTATTTGGTAAATCCACCAAGTTTAACAAACTCCTGTTTTATTTTATAAAAACACCTTTCAATATTTAATAAAACAACAACCTTACCAACATTTGAATGAGCACTATTTTTCACTAATGGGAGGAGTTTTACATTAAAACAAACCAAAATGAACTTAAATATACTTTAGTCCAAGACTAATCTAAGAAATCAAGACAGTGCAACCTCGAAATTAATATGTACGGTGTTTTGTTGAATTTCAAAAGTTTAAATATATTTTTATTGACTAATGTTGTTGATAAGCATTGTCTATTTATTCATTCCCTCTCCATTGGTATTTAAAAACTTACTCACCCAATACGCTAAATTAATAATACTATCATTATTAAAAATGTAGATTGTTTGTTCACTAAAATTAAATTGAAAATTCTCAAACGGTATTCCAAACGTGTTAAAATATATATAAATGGCTTTGTGACAGAAATTAAAATGATAATTTAACTGTTATAACAAATTGTTATGTAAAGAGAATTATTAATCTGAAGGTCCCAAATCAACGTTTATATTTTATTTTACATTTAGGTATCCCTGCTAATAAATGTGCAAAAATTCTACAATAATTAATATTTGAAACAACTTTTATTAATTAAAATTCAAAAAAATAAATGGAAAATATTTAGCCTTACTTGAGCTGATCCAAGTCCAGTATTCTTTTAAGGATTTTTTTTTACCATGCAAAAGTGAAAATATATTTATTTTAGGAATTTAATTTCCAAAGAATTCCAACAAGTAATTTTTCTAGTCACATAAGAAAAGGTCCTTTAATTCTGTTTTACTATCGTGTTTTACTATCCATTTAAGTTATACGCTTACGCATTAATTATGCTTATGGTTTTAAGGATTAAGAAGACTATATTTAGAGGAAGTTTACCCACTTTTGTGTGGAAGTAGAGTGGCAATACATTTTGGAAAAAACAATCGTCAGCACATCCGGATTCGAACCTCGAACTCCTCATCATCGCAAGTCTAGTCTACTGTGCAAGTAGCGCCTTAGACCATGCAGTCACTGAAATGGGTCGTTTAAATTTAGAATACAATTTTTTTATAAAAACAACGTCCCTATACAAATAAAATTTGATTAGGAATACAGTTTTGAAATAAGAAATAAATATTTTTTTAAATACAAGACTTGTAGCAAAATGATACCCTTCGTTTGGTATGGTATAGCTTATAAGATAAGGTAACAGTGTAATCAATCAAGATTAGACTGCTATTTTTAAAGGTAAAAGATGTATACAATCCATATTAATTTTTATTTCTTAAATAATCTTAATTAATTTAAATGTACTAGAAACATTGTATTTTTAACTTTCGCTAAAAGCACAAGTCAGACGAGAAAAGTAATTTAAATTGAGCGATGAAGTAAACGGAACTTAAACTATTGGATTAACAAAGCTTATTGCAAGACCGAATCAATAAAAATATTTCAATGAATCAATAATATTAGGTACTATTTTGTTAGAAATATAATTTTTTTACATCCATTAGTGTTTCCAGCCTGTGGCCAGCCTATGTTTTTTTAATTCAAGCCATTTATATTTTTCCACTACCAGCTTGTTAGGCCTGCAATAGTTTCATATGCCTTATAATAAAATTTAAGACTAGGACAAGCACACCATTCAGTCCTCGGCCTCCAATTTAGCAATGTGAAAGGGTAAACCAAGATTTTTATCTATGATACATTTTTGGCCACGACGGGAATCGAGCTCATGACCCTTAACTCAGTAGGCAGACAAGTTACTGACTGAGGTAAGGTGACGGACTTAGTATTAATGTAATGAGGTAAATTTTGAGCTTTCAATCTTAGGAATATAGGTTTAATTTACTATTTGATAGAACAATCTATTATTTAACCACATGATCATAATTTTTACTTTCTCTCTATCTTACAGGTAGAGAAAGTATGGTGATCGTCAAAAAAATCGAACTCGAGATTTTGATGAATTTTGACGTTTCATGACTTCCTGAATCCGAAAAAGTGGTTTTTGAATTTCTGTCTGTCTGTCTGTCTGTCTGTCTGTCTGTACCTCCAACTAGAGCCTAAACTATTTTACCGATTGAGCTGAAACTTGATATCTAGGGTTTTCATAGGGTTGCCCCGAGGGGTTTTTGGAATTGGATATCTACCCCTAAAATTAAGGGTAGTTTACTGAAGGGAAAAAAGAGAAAAAGTCGATTTTCTCAAAATCGGCTCTAACGATTTTGATTAAATTTCATTTATGAACATTAATAAATATTCCAAACAAAATGGCTACTCTCAATATTTCGGCAAAATGGCTTTAAGGGCTCCGGTCTGATGCGTAAATTAACATTTTTTATAATAGCTCCGAAACTATTTGAGATATGAAATTACTTAGCATTACAAATATGTATATATATTTATAATACAGATATTTTATCCGAAACATATTTTTATAAAATCAATAACTTTCAATCTATACGCAATTATATAATTTTTTTAACTTTTTGGACATTAAAGTTTAAGTATTGCGACCGTAAAAAAAACTAACCTGAAATGTTGATGGATGTCGACGTCTCATGACCCCCCGAACCCTAAAAAATAGTCTTTGCAATGCCGTCTGTCTGTGTGTCTATAAAAACTTAAAATTAAGGGTAGTTTACTGAAGGGCGAAAAGAGAAAAATTTGGTTTTCTCAAAATCTGCTCAAACGATTTTGATTAAAATTCGTATCTAGGCGTTGATTAAGATTATAAATAAACTGGCTATTTTCATTTTCCTATGAAAATGATTTTTAGGGTACTTTACAGAAGCGTTAATTTCCGTATCTCCACAACTATTTGAGAAACTAAACAACTTATCATTGCAAAATTGTAGGACTATTAGAAATAAAAAACTTTTATTTGACATATATTTTTATAAAAGCAACAGTTTCTGAGATATTTGCAAATATATTAATACAATTTTGTGAGCTTTAGTTGTAAACATATACTACTTAAGTCTTAACGCAATAATTCTCCAATGCCATAGAGTAATTAAATATAAGTATCTAAAAAAGTATGTTATTTTTCCTTAAATCTCTTAGGAGAAATGTTTGCATAGCAATGATCTATCTCCATTTTAGACTCAATAGTCAATATTTACATTTTTTATTGGTCAAAATGTATAAATGAATAATTAAATATCAATGCGATGACTTGAAGATCTGCAACACCTTATAAAATGTTAAAATTTTAACCAGAAATCGAAATTTTAATACGAAGTGTTGACCCTTGTGGAAGACATTAAACTGTTTGAAATGCTCTTTGGTGGACAAAGATGCGCCTCTTTTCTCGTTGATTCTATATCATTGTATATTATTTTATGCGTGTTCTTATGTGGAGTGGTGATGATACAATGTACATTATTCCGTTCAGAAATTTTACGAGTTTATAGAAAGAGAGAGAAAGTCTGTGCGGTGTGCCGTACCATTTATTTATCTATGTATGTGTTAAAAACAAGGTGCTAAAGTGAACAGAACTTAAGTTAACTTGATATCACCTTGCTTCTTTATGTAACTGCCCACCCCGTGTAGTTCAAAGTATCATGGCCGCCCATGTAAAACTCCATGACATTGCACGTCCAATCAATCCGTAATCTCTTTTGTTTCTTCAACTTCAGAAACAAAGTAATTATAAATTAATTAATAGTGTATATTGCTTATCAAGTCTTTAGAAACTTTTAATAATCATCCCCAATTTTTCAAATATTTAGTTCACTGTCCAAAAATTATCACCAAGATCGTGAATAGCAAGCAATTCCAAACTCGAAATCAGGGATCTATTTAAACGATTAGAAGGTAAATTTAATGTCTCAATAGTTCTGAATATTAATCTAAGCAACCTCCGTGTTGGAATATTTAATTATTATGGTAAAAATAAACCCTATACGCAAGTATTTACTAAAGATTGTGCTTGACATATATTCAACAATAACTAAAATATGATGTCTTAAACCCATCAAAACACTTTAATCCATTAGAGCTTCATCAAAATATGTGGAGCTACACCTCCAGTCTTCATCAACAGCTCAAAGCAGAATTTAGCCTCCCTTACATTTATCAAACTAATCTCTCGTAGATAATGTTTTATCGCAGTTGAAAATAGGAGAGGGTGTAGACGAATAAGGATGAGGCAGCCATTAATATACAAGTTATAATAAAATTCACAGTTCATTAAACCTTTTTGGACAGTTTTTTATATATATTATATATACTTTAATGTAGGCCATTCATCCTCTTGGTTATGTGGATTTTGACAGCCAGTATTCTTCTCATACATTTTAACACAAGTATATAGAAGCTTAATATTCAGGGAAATGATTAAAAGGCAGCTAAAGAAAATGTGTCCGCATTTGAGCGACCCCCTACTTAATCCAGCGGAAATTGGAACCTAGGCCTCCTCGTCACAATCAATACCATCTTTTGCGAGTCTTACGGGCAGACAGTGCTTATTTTGACAAATATAGTCAACATATTTGTGTTGAATATATGGCCTACCAATAACTAGCGAATACCATCTCCATAATGCTTTGAATAGAAATTTTAATTTAAAAGTGAGTTGATTATTCATTTGCAAACTGGATCGAACATATTCTTTGGAGAAAATATTTTCTCCAAGACGTCATAGAAGGCAAGGTTAAGGAAAAGAGAAGCTTAGGAAGGAGGATTCAAATATTGGATGACTGGAAGTAAAGAAGTAAATTTTGGGAAGTGATGGAAGAGGCAGAGGAAAGGGCGCATTGGAGGTCTAAGCTCACTGACAAAAGGAATTAATCAGTCGTAATACAAAACACCTAATAATAAATAATACTATTAAAATAAGACAACAGCTTTAACAATAGGCCTATTTTAATTTATTTGATTTTTTTAGTGAACTTAGCACGAAACAATTTAATAAATTCAATAAAATTTACATTAACAATAATGTTAATACTTAAAAACAAAAGTGTCAAACCTTTAGAATCAGAATCTAATTCTAATAGAATACACTTAATATTATTTTTATTCTCTTTCAAGGTGAATATTGCAGTATTTCCAATAGTACCATCTTTATTTAAACTTCCTAGATCTAAATATACAAGAAACATGTTTCAATTATATGAATAACAAATATCTATTAATTTAAGTGATTATTTTTTTTCCTGTGAGGTTTTCAGTTTTAGTGTTAATAATAATATAAATATATCTACGAAGACATGTGGTTTAAAAATAGATTTTGAAAATATAGTAATGTTTTACCCATCCTTTAGTTAAGTTTATTACCCTTTGCCTTTTTATAACTATTTGATGGTTAATATTGATTGTTTAAATTTTATTTCAAATAAAATCTCTGACAACAGCCTATTTTATTTCTTAAAAATTCCATCTCTAAAACAATAAAGCGATTTAACTCTATATATTTTTTCAAACCTTTGTAATAATACTAAAAACAGGAAAGACAACCACTTCACTGTGTAGCCTGACTATAGCCCCGGGTAGGGGAAGAAGGCATATTTGACCATCCTAGTATTATTTCAAAGCAGTTTGAGCACTTGATACTCCTTCATGTGTTGATGTTGAAAAGAAGAAGAAAGGAAGAACAAACAGTCAATAGGGAGGTGGAGGTAGACTTGACTACTTCATCTTTCATCCCTTCTTAACCCAGTAGAAGAAGCCTCTTCTTGTTCCATGGGGTGAGTGGGCCATTCCCGCTCTACCTTCTAGCTACATCTCAGTGTAAACATACTAATCCTCTGGGTAAACTTCATCTCCGGGATTGCCTCAGACTGACTGACAGACTCTTACAGATACATACATAGAGAAAGCTAGAGAGTCTCCCTTGTTTTGGGGGGGGGGGAGAGGGGGATAAGTCTTTAGAGAGTTGGAATCAAAATACCTCTTTCAGGTAAGGATACATTTCTGGTATGGGAATGGCTTGCTTTTGAAAAAAACATTTTTTTATAGGATTTGATTAATTACTTTTTACTTTTGAGTAAAAATAAAAGATGTTCCAGCACTATAATAGACTAACTTTAACATGGGTAATTTTTTGAACAGCTAAAAGTGTCATTAACCTCGATGGATGACCGACACACTTAATCAATAATGAATGCCTAATAGACGAATCTGATAGTTTCAAATGTTCACAAGTCTAAACACTTTAACTTGTTTTATAATAAACATATTTATAAATTTAATACGTGTAGCTTTTTTTTAAAGAAAAAGAGATGATTGCATAACACTTTTATCAACTTAAAGTATGTCAACACAAAAAAAAATTATTTGGAAAGCAGTTTAAATAAATTCCCTGTGTGATCATAAAAAACATAATTCAACCCAAGGCTTTTAGCATAATTCAATATTTTACACAATAATTATAATGTTATAATTAATTTTAAAATATGAACTATTTAATAAGAATTTAAAATATGTTGGTTTCCTGCTTGAAATTACTTATAAGAGATATTTAGGGCTTAACCCAAATTGAATGGGCAGGTATATTAATAAAAATTTTGTTCTACAACAGATTTGCTTCTAGCACTAGGGTCACAAGTCCCTTTTACAATCAAAAGTGACTATTGTATATATATTCTAATATATTAAAAAAACCTTTTATAAACAAAATAAATGGTACGGCGCACCGCACAGACTTTCTCTCTCTTTCTATAAACTCATAAGATTTCTGAACGGAATAATGTACATTGTATCATCACCACTCCACATAAGAACACGCATAAAATAATACACAATGATATAGAATCAATGAGAAAAGAGGCGCATCTTTGTCCACCTAAGAACATTTCAAACAGTTTAATGTCTTCCACAAGGGTCAACACTTCGTATTAAAATTTCGATTTCTGCTTAAAGTTTTAACATTTTATAAGATGTTGCAGATCTTCAAGTCATCGCATTGATATTTAATTATTCATTTATACATTTT
>CABFWO010000208.1:28433-43826 GCA_902155825.1 Timema genevievae | reverse complement strand
TTTTTTTTTTTTTTTTTAGATTTTTGAGTTGATGGTTTAAAAGCTAGGTTAGAATAAAACGAAAATGTGTCGAGTTAATAATGCCAATGAATTGTTCGTGAAATGGTTAAAAAAAATTATAATGAAATGCGTTTTTTATTTTTTATTTTTTTTACAGAAATAGAGGATAGCTCCCAACGTGCGTGTGATGACTTTTAAAATTTATGTTGATGCTTCATGTCTGTTTGATTGAAAAAAATTGAACAATCGTGTGGAGGCAATCAACTAGATTGGTTGTGTGATGTGCATACCGTACAGCCTACCGACCTTGGACTAAATGGCCTATCTGTGTGTGTGTGTGTGTGTGTTGTGAACATAGCTCATATTTGAGAAGAAAAAAGTTAATGATGTTTATAAGGTAGGTTTTAAAAGAGAGTATCTATTACAATCATCCAATTGTTCAATTTTTGCCATAGCAAAATTACTTACAAATAGAAATTAAATATTTAAAATAAGGTAGTAACTTATCAACATTCTGTTTTTGGGTCAATCTTCATTTTATTGTAAAAAAATTGTTTTTCTTGTTTATGCATCATAAATTGGAAATATTCATGTCATGTTCACCCAAATAAATTCAACTTATATACGTTGAATTAAAATTTAATTGCTTTCAAAATTATAAAACTAATAACTAACTAGACATGATTTTCTCATGCTTCACGTCTTATTTTCCATCAGGTCACAGTGTATATCTACACTAATATAATAGGGATGAGGTAGGTAGAATTTAAAGAAAATACACCACCATTTTCATGGTGAGAGTGTGACAAAACATTTAGAAAAATTACCTCAGCACACCTGAACAAGAATCGAACCTTAACATTCCCATCGCTGATAAGCTATAAAATATAAGATTGATACCTCTACCCACTTGCCCATTTGTGCGAGTACTATAAAATTTATTTTTAAATCCCTAAATAAGTGAAAATAGTTCCTTCTTTCCTATAGGCTAGCCCTAGTCAATATATTATTACGAATTTCCTTCCTATCCCCATGAAGAACGGAATATATTTTTGCAGACTTAGGACTTCCTCTTCATTTTATCTTAGTAAATACAAAATACCCTTTTAAAAAGCTTAAAACATTCAAATCCAGAGAGTATAAATGTGTAAATTAACATCAATTAGCGTCCTACGTGATTTCAAGAAAAGGAGATATTACGAAGAAGAGCATTTAGCAACATATTATTTTGCTGTATCTTTTGTTAGTCAATGTGTTTCCATTTATCATATTAAAGAAAAACTCTTTATAACGATGCGTTTATCTCCTTATAAGTCATTATAACGTTAACCACGAACCCTGTTACAAATATTCAATAAGTTTATTAATAGATTATTGAATTAAATTTTAACCTGAATTAGTGGGAGCTTGGGCTAAGATGTCGAACTTGTCTGGTCTGGTTCATAGGGGATAAGGAAGTCAGGGTTAAACTTCCAGCTGAGTGTTCAGCTTAATTTTTCCTAAATGATTTTATCTCTCCTTTTCTTCCATGCAAATGCCGGTACATTTTCTTTAAATTTTTACTACCTATTTTCTATCACCTTTATTATAAGTATTCAACTAGCCTGAATGGGTGGTAAATCGTGGTCTACAAACAAACAAACAAACAAACAAAATTTTGTATCCGTATGGGTGTACTGACACAAAATTACCCAAATTAAATTGTAATATAACTTCTTCTGGTTTCTTCTAAACCCGGGGTGGTTAAATAAGTCGCCATTTGCCACAAGTACGAATTGGCTGTAATCGTGTGGAGAATATGAGTTTTCAAGCTCTCACAGTAAAATAAACTTTTTCCTGACGGCGGGAGATTGTTGTAACTTGACATTTCGTGCATGTAATTGGAAGCAAAAGCATTTTTGAATTTCGCATTTAAATTATCTTAAAATTTTTAATTCATTGAACCATCGTCATCATTTGCATCTGGGTCAGTTTTAACTGAGTAGTCGAAGTGTACTGTACATGTTGTGAATAAATTTGTTAAAACAGCTTGTGCTGTTTTAAATGTTCGATTGAGCAAATTAATTTCTCAATATAGCGAATTTCATCTCTCATTCGCCACATCTGTGGCTACATTGAAATATATGTTGCCCACCTCTAATCTAAACCATATCAACAATAAAGAGGCATGGTCGAGGAGAGTTGCTTAAAGGAAATTCACCCTCTCTAGCGTGGAAAGGAGGTCTAAAAATATGGGATGAATCTAAAAAGAATAACTCGAATCTCTGCACATAGTTGAATCTCAGACTTCAATATCTCCATCAACGGTGACCAAGTGCAATCAGATTACATCGCCTCGACAAGGAGTTGTTAAACTTTTTTTGAGAAGGGATGGATGATAAAATGTTAAGCTTGGTGGGCCAAGAAGTAAAATCGAGGATAATGTGTGCTTATGTATGAGATAGAAAACAAAAATGTTTACGATTGGTTTTGCTAACAAAATACAGAATATAATTGTGTACAAACTTATTTTGGGGAAATTAAGAGGGAATATTCAATTACTTTTTATGGTACATAAATTGGCTACATTGGGGCTCAAAGTTGGTGTTCCCCATCATCAAAACAGAATGTAAATGTTCATTCTAAAAATAATTAATTTCAATTATTTGTTATTTAATATAATTATAAAGTTAACCACAATCCACGTTCTAATGGCACAAGTCTTATCTGCCCCGGATGTCCTAGGTTCAGATCTTGACTGGTTTAGTTTACGTCCTGATTGTACTTGATGCTCGTGCCTTAGATACAACTCAGCGCTATTCTAGTTGATTCAGGTGCCAGGTAATTACCTACCAGGTAGGTCTTACTAACGTTGTTATTGCTTAATAATTTATTATTTAAAAAAATTAAATGTTTGATTTGTACCACCCCCTTGTCCTCTCATAGACAAAGGCTGGTGCACAAATTTAAACTGAATGCAAAGGTTACAAAAAATACAACAAATGATATTTGCAGTGGAGCTGATAGAACAATATGTGACGAATAGGCCTATCTCTCTGACCTATACATCACTATGCGTTATCATGAACTCTCTCTTTAATATCACTAGCTGAATAGACATATAAAAAATATATCAGGGGAAGAGGACGAGACTATCAAAGAGTTACCACTTATTAACTAATATAAAGGAAAAATATTTGGATGAAAATAAAGTATATTTATTTTGAAACATAACAATATTAGTGAATATATATATTGATATTAGGAGTAACAATCATAAGAAAAATAGGTAAATATATACATAAATTGGGTTAAGCCCACAATAGTAAAGTAGTCAACACAAATGGGTTAAGCCCGCAAAGGTGAAGTAGTCTTCATGACACGTGTTCCAAAAAAGACTATATGATTACCAAAAAGTTTACAACACGACCCCTATTGGGTCTCTATGGCAATCCGCCATACAGCTCAGTTTAACTCGGCCATCTTTGGGCAATAGTTCAACAAACAACAAACTGGAATCTTTTGTAACAAATAATTGGAATATCTCACATTGACTAGGGTATCATTGCTATCAAAAATACCTATTGTGCAAAAGGCACAGTCTACAAAACAAAATATAAAACAAGTACGTACAAAAATATACGGCCGGAAGGGCAAATGAGACGCCTCGGCTCTCATAGGCCGCACGCCATGCGTGGCCTTGCAAAGTCATATAAAGTTACTTTTGTTTACAGTAAAAATTACCTTCTGAGCCAGATGGGCTATTAAACATGATTCCTGTAGTCTATCATTATAAACATTTAAATTAATCATGGCAAAGACTTGCGTCCTGAGGGGACTTTATTTCTCTTTAAAAAACAATACCTAAATTTAGTCCATGATTACATTTTGATTTTTAAGTATATAGTTTTGAAATAACTAACGTGGGTCCAAAAGGGAATTTTGAATTTACAAAGTCCGAAAATAGAATTTATACCATAATATCATCCTAGTAAATGTCTTTCGACACCGCCGAACCAAGAAGTGAAGTTTAAACTAAACGACACCGGTATATAAATGATTTAATTCTGAGAGGGGGGGAAAAAAGGGGGAAAACAGAACACAGTAGAACACCGACACGGACCAGAGGGAAGGGGTAGTAATTCATGGAGAGGAACAAACTATAAACTTGGAGAAGAGACTCGAACATTCCTTCTTTCTTTTTTTTTGTGGCCTCTTCTACGTCACACATTCCCATGATGCATAGAGGTGATTTCGTGTCTAACTTGACACGCCTTTATTCCTGTTAGTTTTCACTCAACACTCCGATGAGGAAGTAGTGCTCGCGGGGGGGGAAGGGGTTCGATCGGCCGGTGAGGCAGTCTGCGGTGAATGGGGCATCAGGTGAGTAGATTTTTACTGTCTATTTCTTTTGGTGTCTTGAATAATGTTCATTTCACAGCTTTATGTTCTGTTGTTGTAACGTTTATCGGCATAAACGTTACAGATTTATTAATTTTGGTTGATTTGTTGAAATATACTCGTGGTTAACATATTAAGAATTACCATTTCTCTATATGATTTATGTTAAAACCAAGTAGGACTGATTATGTCCTCTCCGTACTTCGATTATCACACGTCCATTCGGGTGGACGACTTGACCACGAGTGTTCCTCCAATATGAGTCGTAAGGGCTATTAATACCTTAGTGAGCCCAAAGGAGGATCCACAACACATGGTCAATTTCCCTTGTTAAAAATAAATTGGCCAAGGTCACTTTGAGTGCCTTAAGAAAACTTAACACCTGGTTCAGGGAAATCTTGAAAGAATGTCCGGTTCTAAATTGCTAGTTTTAATGTCAGCATGGTAAACATTTAAAAAAACACAAGAGTTATTGTTACCCTGGTTTGATAAAGTAAGAAAATTCTTTCAACTATAACTTACTATGAATTCTGAAAAAAAGGTTACTATGAAAATATTTACGTTTCAAACATTAATTAAATATGGGTTTTGTTAGCATCGCTTCATACTACGTCCGGTTGGCTTTGACTCATATGTACTAGTTAGGCTAACGTGTTTATGATAAAGGTTGAACTTAAAGTAAGTTACCCGTATTAGTGTGGAGATGCGTGGAAAACCAATTCGGTAAAACCATTCCCAATACACCCAACTGGGACTCGAACTCCAATCTTCTCGTCATCTCCAGCCTGGTATATTGTGATAATGACGTGCTAAACCAAATGGCCACCAAAGCGGGTAGGTGATAGTCAAAGTTACTCGCTTCAGTGGCCGATTGGTCTAAGGCGTCATTCTTGTCTTAGACTTGCCTGCTTATGAAGGGAATATCGGGGTTCGAATACTGTTTGGATTTAGCTAGGTTTTTTTTTCTTAAATTATTCGCCACTCTCTTTCTAAGGAAATTTGGGTAGATTAACTCTAAGATGGTTATTTTCTTATACCTACTCCATTAGAGTAACTTATCATCCCTGACACACACACACACACACACACTACACACACACATATATATATATATATATACATATATATGTGTAGCAAGGCTCCATTACTCATAGCACAGTTTGTGGAAAGATTAGCTGGTACTTATGTACCTATGACCAGGGGAGGCCCGAGTGTACCAATCGTACATTCTTTCCGTGGAGGCTCTTTTCATGTCCCGATGAGATGAGGTGATGGGGATAGTGAATATGAGAGCATGTAATCAGTAGAAACTCTTATGATAACTTAATCCTAATCAACCAGCCCCTGGTGACCACCGGGAAATCTCCCCTTTCGGAAAAAAAAATACCCTATAGTACCATATGTGAGTATACCTACGTAGGATCCTTAAGTTGGTAGACAGGTGCTTTCCAAGTGGTTAGCTACCTTCTCTTACATGATGGGTACCTAATGGACCAATATTCACACTTGTAAACTCCTAATGCGTGCAACTAAGAAACGCATGGCACTCAAAAACACCCTTAGGTAAGCATTGTGAGTGCGTGCGGTATCGGTGGCAGCTCGTGGCGATAATAGTGCAACCACATACGGTCATTGTCACAAATACACATGTGACACGAAAGTTGATCCATACAGTACGAATACGAATGGGATTGACTACGTCACAGTAACACTATTCTATGAATACTGAAACAACAGTTTCATGATTCACGAAATTAATTTAGAAAAAAATACTTATCACATGGGTCAGCAAAAAAAGCAGTGGGCTTGGTCTGGCCTTTAGTTATTAATTTGCTGACTCCTGGCCTATAGCGAGTGTCCCTGGGAACGGCTAGTTGATATCCACCTCGGTGGTCCAATGGTCTATCGTGTCACTCCCACAATATACTGGGCTACCAAAGATGGGGAGATCGGGGTTTTAATACCTTTTAGGTTTACTGATGGTGTTGTTCCTTAAATGGTTTACCACCCTTCTCCAACCCAAATTTATGTACACTTCCTGTAAATTCAACCTTCCTTATTCCTAACACATTAACGTAATTTATCCATATGTGTTTAATCCAAATGTATAACTAAAAAAGTTAATCGATCTATAAAATATTTACATCGATTAGTTTTAAATCAAAAGACAGCACTTTCACATTATTGTGCGAGCGTACGTAAAGCAAATAAAGTGTAAAAATAGTTACCAAACTTAACTTATCAACAAATATGATTAATACTTTTGTCAAGTAACTTCTGGACTTATGTTCTGATTAGATTAGTGTACACTAGAAAAATATTTACCCGATTCTAGATTATCCAATTAATTATCTAATTGACTAAAAATAGCTGTTAGACCAATTGGCATGCAAGCAATTATGAAATTTAATAGAAAATTTTTTTTTAATCTTTTTAAATCAATTGTAGACCTTAGTTTGTAAAAATCATTACCTCTAATACCTCATTTTGTATCATACTGTAAGCAAATGTGTAATTTCCGCGACATAATATATCTATGTCCAGTTTTTAAAAATCTGTAAAGCTACAAATGCCCTGATTACAGATTCTCCTGAATTTAGATTATTTAAATTCATATAAACTTTTTTCTAGTGTAGTCATAAATTGTCAACTTTTGCTAATAGCTTTTATAGGCGTTTGTGGGATAAAATTACATGGAAACAGACACAACAATAGAATGAGTATAGCTGGATTTTCTTACGAATACCTATCTAAAAAATAATTTTTCCTACCGGAATCTCAATACATAGTGAGGTTCTGGTAGTAAAAAATACCTTTTAGGAAGCAATTATTTGAAAATCTGGTTATATCTGCAAAGAGAGAGAGAAAGATAAAAATAATCTATATAGACACATTCAAGAGAGACAGAGAACGAATAAAAATATTGAGATGTGTAAATGCTTTGTAAGAAATAAAATAATAAATTGGCCCTAAAGAGAAAGAACGCAGGGATTAGAGTAACTGGTGGACATAGAGTATCCCTCACAAAAAAAAGAATTAGTCAAAGGGAGTTGGAGTTATGAGAACGTAGAGACAAATGAAGAGAAAGAAAGAAATACACATGTGTGTATGTGTGGGGGTGGTTGAGTACGGAGTGGAAGGGGTATGGAGCGAGGGGAATATTTACTTCTCTCTTGGGACCAAGCGAATGAAACAGACGCAATAAAAATGAACCTACCGACCAACGAAACGACTACCAGTTCAGAGCCCTCAACTAGCCACAGAGGCAAAGGGAATTAGTAGCGGCACGCATCTCCTATGTCACGTCTGTCACTAAAAAAAAGCAAAAAAAAAGTCCTCACACTGTAGTAACTACATGAAGGCCTTATCAGGATAATTATTAAGGGTAGTTAAGAAAAACGACATTAATTATACATACATTTATTAAACTAGAAATTTATGTAAACTTTTTTCTTTTAATATTTTATTTTCTGGTTGCATATTTGCATCACTAAATTTCATTGCCACTAATTTTTTAAGGTGCCCCGAGTGAAGTGTTTATATGTATATTTTTTATTAAAGATGGCAATTAAAAGTTTTATTACTTGAATGAATATCTTTTTCAAAGTTTATGAACGTTGGACGTGTGATATCTTGTTAATGTTGACTGCAGAACGATTCTTATCTATATTTTTTTATTATCTTTATTTTGTTATGTGGTATTAAACCCTATCTATCTTGTCATTTTAAGCCCTTTGGTACAAAATAAAAAAATTGTTTCTATAAAATATAATAATTCTAGGGGATTGTGTTGGAAATTTTGCAGTTAACGTTAAAGTTTTTCTAGCTTATTTTTACATGATGACGTAAACAAAGAATGACTTTAGATGAGATGAAGAAACAATTTTTTGATAAAGTTAACACAGTGAAACATACGTTGTTTACAGCTATTAAATTGAATAGTCAATACATTATAAAAACAAACAAAATAACATATTGATTACTGTAGATTAAATAAAAACTTATTGTAAGCAACAATTCTCTTAAAACATTCTTTGTGTCCGGGTATTTACCCATAATCCATTATAGGTTCAATTTTGATGTTTACATCGTGAGATAAAGAAACGCGGATAAATGCAACATGTAACTGTCCGTGGATGAACACGTTATGAGATAAATGTCAAGTTTTTTTTAATTTCTAGCCTTTGGACTTGTATATATTTATTGCAAAGGCTAATCAAACAAGGAACTGATTTCATTTCAAGATGAGTGTAAGAATGTTATCTGTGGGGATAAGTTTATTCCTTGGTAGGAATATATTGCCTGTTCCCGGGATTTCCCTACTATCGCGTTAAGCTGCAATGTATTTTGATGTATTTGCTGGACAGCCCTGTGAACTCCATTAAAGAAGCTATGGCCTATATTCTTGTTTCAAATCAATATTAAAAAATTACACCTCTTTTCAGCTGTCAGAGATTAGGTGGCATGCCTGATGGATATATAGTGTGCAGTTATTCTGTAGTTATGTTGTTTGGGGATTTACCTTCTGTTTCAATGGAGCCAATGCTAAATAATTATTCTTCATCCGGTCCACCTATGAAGCTCAAGACTTCTTTTTAGTTCATCATAGTCTTCATTAAAAGTCGAGCAAAGTAGTTTTAGAAATTTCCAGATTTTAGAATTGTAAATGTAAGATTCTATCATTTAAACTCTGTTACTATGATGAACAAATAGAAGAACCTGCCGGAAATCACATTCAAAAACATTATTTTGATGCCCATTGGTGAGTATTTATGCATTAGTTTTCCTAGAAAAGTATCATGCTACTGATGACCAGTCCTGAATCATCGATAACATTTAGTGACAAATATTTTAGGGTAGTTTATTAAGAAGAAGTAATGTTAATGGAAAATCCAGACATTTCTGTTAAGGCCAGTGGAAAGCCGAAAAGTCTTATGAACGGTTTTTCCACATTCCAAAAGTAATACTGAGATTTCAGTTAATGTCAATGCCAATATTATTTTAATACTAATTTTTATAATTTCAATGAGGGTATTGTATAAAGATATTTTATCACATTTTACTGGAGCTTCCAAGAAAAACTGTAAGATGAACTTGAAGTTTGTTTCTTTAGCTACTGCCAAGTAGGATTTAACTAAAAGCGATTTGTTGGTTGGGATTCATCATTGAGAGTGAATTTCCTCCTCTTTTTATGGGATCATCAAAAATAAAATTTATAGTTGGGTGTAACACAGTCATACGTGTAGCAGATAATCGAATCTTTGTGCAAGACTATTCACCTTTGTAATTTCTTCTGTAAAATGTAACATTTTCTGATGGTTCGGTTCCAAACACCTACATTAAATCTTCCATGAAGTCATGATTAAATGAATTCCATGGGGCCAGTGGTGATGATGATTGGAAGATAAACATACACACGCAAAAAGTTATCAAAGTTTTGGTGACATTTTGAATTCAAACATTTGTTGTTTTAGGGTATCCACTACTTCTTTCATCAGTAATTCCTATTGCAACAGCTGATTCACGGATCGTTGGATATGATACATAGTTTACTGTTCTCAAGTTTTGGAGTAAAGTGGTATCTTCTACATGAAGTAAGAACAGGTTAATGAAGTGCCTCTTCGGGTCTGTTGGTGTTACAGAATATGTTTTGTTTATATCACTGTCAGCTCCTCTCCAGCATTATTTTCAATTTTTTTATTTGTGAAGGTGATTTGACTGAGGACTTCATTATACAGGAGATGTTTGAAGTATTTGTCAGTGGTATTCAGGCTGAACCATACAATTAAATGTTGTGTGAGTGCTTAGCACACTTTAAAGTACCTAGTCTTCATATTTTTGTGAAAATGCTTCAGTTTGGTTGTTTGGTTTATAGACTGCAAGCCGTACAAAAGTGTGTGATTGCTCATGCTTCTCGTTTACATGAAGTATCCATCAACATTCATGAAAGCTGATATTTCCTATGTTTCTGTAAGATGAGATCTCATAATAATGTATTATTCTTTGTAGAGCCTTTTCTATGAAAGCCATATTAACAGAATAGTAGCCTTTGTATGTACACTTGAAAAGGTGTTTGACACCTAGTGATATAACACGGTAATCTCGCGTTGGTAATTCTTTCATATGTGATATTGGATCACGCTTATTTATTCATGACTATAATTAATGGAATTATTGATGTGCTTGTTAAAAAAGATTATTGACAGTTTCAAAGCAGATCTTAATTAGTCTATATGTCAAATATATAGCTAAACCAACACACCCCAAAACCGTTATTTCAGAATCGTGAAATGACAGCGTGCCTCCAAAAATTGCAATACATTTCCGAATCATGATATAAAATTATTGACCACAGAAAAATATGTTTGTATTTTCTAAATTCTTCTTTCTACCAATAATAATACTAATGTTAATTCACTGGTTTCAAAGTGTGAAAAATAAAGTGTAGAAGCAAGGAATATTATATGAAGTAGTAAAAAAAATATTATTCTCGCTTAAAAACATGTTGCGTTCTATGTGGGAAAAAGAATGAGATTCACCGAAAAGGGAGGAGTAGCAGCCACTACTCTACTAAAAATAAAACAAAGTGTCGGTCTGTATGTTTGTATGTCTGTTAATTAATATCTATAGACCCACTTATCTTTTAGCCATTAAGCTATTTTTAATTTTGTAGGATATTTATCCATGCAGGTTTTTGCATTTATTTCATTATGATAATACCGTATTAGAGGCTGGTGGTGATCTCCGAATATTTAAACGCCATTAAATAATCTGTAGATTTGAAGGTAGTCAAGGAAAACTATCTAATGAAAATAAAAAGAGAAGTCAAAGCTTATACTTTCACTTGAAATCCAAAGATTAATTAATCCAATCAAAAATCTCTAGAAATGACTATTGAAACCTGTCAAAATTTTAGCGTGCACTGTTTACTGAACAATCAATTAGCGATCATCCAACACATAATAAATCAAGTATTTAATTTAAAAATTATTCAAAATTCGATAAGCTTAATAAGCTTGATAAACATGTCCATTGTTTTAGAACTATAAAGTTTTTTTTATGTATACTGTGGATTGGTAAAAGCGAATACTAATACATGTGCATCTACTGTTAATGACTTCAGTAAAATATCAGACTTAACGATTTATATTTAGTGATAAGTTTGGATGTATCAGATTAAAACATCGATCCACAACTCTATGCGAGTGTAATTAATTATATGGTACACGCCAAATAGGGACTTTTAAATAATTTTTTCTATGAATGCAGTAAAAATTATACATAGAGCATTCAAAGATTTACGTAGAATAACATGAAGGATGTCCCAAATACCGTAGACGGCATCCTGATGAAGGGAGCTTGACCACGATCAGTTTTTTTTCTCAAAAATGAACAATGTGTATATCTTACATCAATAAATGTAACTTAGTAACTAATAAACTATGTGACAAACCATCACCAAACCTCTTCAAACTGTGTATTAAGATACCCTTTGCGATTAAGTCTTTTGCAAAGAGGTTGCTTCATACAATGCTTGAATAGGTAAGATATTTCAGAATTCCAGTGCCGAAAGCAAGGTGTTTCTGTTGTGGAACACCCCAGCGTAACGAAGGGTGTTTTCCTCATCCGGGTACTTATGGTACGCCTGTATAACACGGTGTGTTAATATTTTATAATGCAGCTATATGAAGTCAAAGGTCCTACTTTATTTGAAATCTTACGTACCATGAAAGATGTAAAATACTCATCCTATATATTCTAAAATTATTAATTTTCATATGATGGAATGATATTACAATGTCACATAACACTTCAATTGAAGATCTAAATAGAAATTTGAGAGATATCCGAAACAAAAATGTGCTCATTGTTGGCATCATTGTATTATTCTCAATATACTACTGATAAACTCTACCGATCATTCAGAGATTAACTAGAGCTAAAATATCCTACATATGGTAAACTTTGTGAAGCCTTTTCCGTCAACCAATTTGCGCATCCTCCTATGTGAAGATAAAAACTAGACTTATATTTCAACAAATTACTGAAATTCAGCAATAGAATCTTCACAAAGAATTAAATTAAAATGTCCTTGATTAAATCCTGGATATGTATCATCATGGTCAAGGATATACAAGAATTAGTACAGTTTACTTATCTCAATATGCGTCTAATGCAAAACCATGTTCTTGAGTGGTTCCAGGAGCAACGACTCTAACTCCAAAAATGAATCGTCTAGTATAACTAACGACTGTATTTAGACCAGATTGAAGCGCCATCCAGAACTTAAATATCCATAGGCACTATCCTGTCTAATATTATAATTCCCTTAATCCATTCGATTAATATATTCACACTCTTCAATTAAAATTTGAGTACCCATCTTTTCGATGAATAGTGTTGAACCCAACTAAACCGTGTAATGGGACCCACTTACAGGTAATCAGTATGGAATAAACTTTATCATAGAGGCTACTGACAGGTTACATTATGGGTGAACGGCATTACAAAGATTATCCATGATTCCTTTAGACCTGCCCTTCAAGTTTAAATACATTTAATGATGACCATCAACACAGCACAAGAACAAACCCTGAAGGTGTCAGGCGTCTATATAGGTGGTTGCCATGGCTGCTATGTGGTTGGTTTTCAGGATAGTTCTAGCAGTAGCCTGTATCTGCTAGCTCCTGATGATAAAACCACTAACGCCGCTTACAAAGAGGCCTTGCCGTTAATCTAGTTACTTTATTTACTTAAATTAATACAAATATTCTGTGTTTCTAATCTTAAACCAGAAATATTAACATTATAATTAACTTTTTTCATTCTGTATGATCATATTTTTTAAACCCCAACTTTTTATTGTGTTTATCTACAGCAAAATCATTGGGTAATTTCTTCTATGTGTGAGAAAATAAAAAAACTCTGAGATAAACATTATTATTTTAGTAAACATATTTTAAAAATTGACATTAACGTGAGTGAATATGCGAGCAAAAGCTAGCTAAAAATAATTTCAAGAATATGACATCACACAGTGAATCAAATTCGTATTTATGTTGAATATAATTAAATCATACAATGTTGTCGATCAAGGAAGACAAAATCCCTGACAAAGCCTTATGCTTACGGATACACAGTGATAATAAGAACTTAATAAGAGACGAAATATATTTATATATGTTTTTAGTTTTTCAAAGCAGTCCATGTAATACGGAAATCTATAATATTTTTAAAAACGCTAAAAAAATACTGGATATTAATTAAAAGAAAGAATAAGTGTTGTGAATTACAAAAATATAACGGTTTCTTAAAATTTGTAAGACCCCATTGATGTCTTTAAATATTTACAATGCCAGAACAGTAGAATAAACAACCATAACAGAGTGTTCGTGCCAGAAAATTTGAGTGTAAAAAATGTATGACCTTCCTACATAGGTCAATAATGTGTCCTACCGAAACTATAATATACTTTCAGAGGGAATTTTAGTACTAGTTTTGGCTACGCAAATATTGATACATGTAGTCAACGCTGACTATGATGAGCTTGGTATGAGGATAAAATATTTACGTCTAGAAACAATAAAGCTTAAGATTGGGAAAAGCTTAAGCTTTCTTTAGACGAAAGAGGCAGGAAACTATAAAGCCCGAAAATCAATTAGTCGCGAAAATATTGTTATAGATTTACGCAAAAAGTATTACAATTCTCAATACTATTACCAAATAATTATGTTTAATAGGGAAGACAGTTTTCAATATTTAGCCTCATTATATGGTTATTTGGCAAATTAAAAATAATATTTTTACATTTATCCGGAATACGTGGATATAAAAAGCTCTAGTTTTTTTAAAAAAAAGATGCAGGCCTTTTGACTGTACAATACGTATTTATGTATCTAGACGTATATATTTAGCTCCTAAACAATAATTATATTTACTTTTTAGAAAGATAAAATTCAATTTTAAGTGAATTTAGGTCGGACAATTTGTATAAGATTGACATAAAAAACCTATATATGTATTATAAATATAATATATAAAACACAATATTTAAATGTTATTTGTAAAATATTCAGTAGTATTAATTACAATCAATGTTACAGTTTGATTGAAAAATGTTTTGGAGTTATAACAATTATCTAAAAATTAGGTACATTTTAAAATAATAGACATTTGAGTCATAAATGTGTTGAAGTTATAACAACCATCTAAAAATTAGGTACACTATAAAATAATATAAAATTGAGTCATAGCTACACTTAAAACTAGGTTGTAAAAATCAAAGGATGATGTGACCATGCATATATTAAATATTAATATATTATTCATGAAAATTGATAGAACTAAATTATTAGATTTGAAAAATAAAAATTAAATTTATTTTTTACATATATGTAGTAGATATACATCTATATACAGAGGGTTCCTGGGTTAAACAGCTAATCTTTTGGAAGTGGTAATGGATCAAAAAACTAGCTCAAATTGCATTTTGGAGATTTGATCGTTTTCTCTTTCTTTTTCGCGCACACAGCAAAAAACTAAATAAAAACAAAACAGGTAGGTATTAAATAAAATATTTTATTTATCTATTTATTTTGTTCAAAATGAAGGCCTCAAGCCCAGAGACAAGCATTGCACTAATCAATGACATAACGAGTGGCTGACTGATATTTTGCGACTGTTGTTTCTTCGCAAGCTTGCGTAATCCTTTGTCTTAATGATTGAGGATCATTAACAGGCACTTCATACATTTTTTTTTCTGGAGAGCTCCCCATACAGAAAAATTTAATGGCGTTTAATCAGTTAAACGCAGAGGCCTAGCCACAGGTCCAGCACGACCAGGAAAGTTACCGTTGCAGAGGACCTAAGCAGAAAGACGCGTTTTAATTTATTTTTTGCTGTTTGCGTGAAAAGGAAGCTTAAACGAGCAAATCTCCGAAATACAATTTGAGTTAATTTATTGATCCACCACCACTTACCAAAATTTACCCGTTTTATCCGGGAACATCCTAT
>CABFWO010000208.1:0-28348 GCA_902155825.1 Timema genevievae | reverse complement strand
TATATAAATATATATATATATATAAATATATATATATATAATATTATAAGGCAACTTAAGGTTTATAGAAAGTTTTGTTTCTGTATTTTTCACAGAGTTTTCATAGGAGTGAGCTTATCTTCTTCCCCCAGTTTATATTCCACCCTCGGTTGTTCTATGTCTTACAGCTACATTATTCCTATCAATTCTTACCTTCCCTTTTTCTCAAACAGCCCTTACGAATTTGTTGAATATTTCCTTTCTTAATCCCGTAGTGTTTGTTTTATCGATAGCGTAATTCTAGTTTCAAGGAATCGGAGAGTTTCAAGGATAGGAGGAGGGAGTTTTAAGAGTGAGTGGGGGGGTGGGGGGGTTAGAAGGTTAGCATGTAATAGAAGCAGATAGTGTGTAGGAGGAGGTTTGGAGAAGGGGGAGAGGGGGTGACGTCTAATTACCTCTCATGAGAATCATTAATCACAAACTCTAGTAATTACATTCACTAAAGTTTAAGAGCCCCAAACTTGAGTAAGAGAGTATTTTCACTTATTTTCTTCGGTTGTGTTTATACACTGTAGAAAGAGATATTCGTATTGACGATAGCGAAGATGGAAGACAGAGGTATTCCATAAGTGGTTTTGAAATCCTTTATATATTACTATTGGAAAACTGTTTAGCTTGAGGTCGTTCGTGTGAATTATGAGTTAAAATGTAAGAAGTTGAAGTTCATTAATGCTCACTAAACATAAGAGTTTTAATTATATTTAAAGCATATATCATAATCATTCAACGCCTTAGCTCAGTTGATAGCGTGTCTGTCTATCGAACTAAGGGTCCCGGATTCGATTCCCGAGATGGCCGGAATATTTATCATTGGTGCAATGTGCGTTTATCCTTTCACAGGGATGAATTAACGGCCGGGGACTGGATGTTGTGCCTGTCCTAGTTTTAGGCTAGCTAAGGCACATGAAGCTACGACGGGTCTAGCGATCCGGTAGTGTAAAATATATTGCTTAGAAAAAAATTGACTCAGGCCACAGGCTGGAAAGATTAATGGATATACGAATACATATCTTAATTCATATATGCAATGCGTGTATGATTTATTAATATTACATTACATTAAACCCCACAGGCTGCTACACTGGGCAAATTGTCATTCTCACAGTAGACCAAATTGCCGGTAATGTGGAGTTCAAAGCCCTAATCTTTGTAAGGTGTGGTAGGGTAATTTTCCTCATATCAAAATTAATATCTGTGTAGTTTTACCGATTTATCTCTCTGCTAATGCGGGTATAATTACTCTAAGATACCCTCCTAGTTCATACCCCTGAGTGGTTAAGGGCCCACTAGAAGATAAATCTCCTCTCAATGTAGTAATTCTGATGAGAATGTCAGTCTTGAATCTTTATAACTACTAATATGAAACTCGTTTATTTTAGAATATTTTATTGATTCCCAATTTAAAATGCGTTTAATTTTAGTTCTATATCTAATAAAATTCACTAGATATCAGGAGAAGATCCAGAGGGTAGTGGCGGGGGACCCAACCCTGCCCCCTCCAGAATTCCTAAAGTTTATTTTAACAATAATAATTTAAAAATTAAACCGATTTAAACTATGTTATAGTCACTATTGGCTGTAGGTTACTGTCACTTAATATCTAACTATCTAGTTTCTTCTTGTGCCAATCACTGTCAATGATTTATTAACATTTTCTACACATTACTAAATTAACAAAAATTAACAAAAAACCTAAATAAACAAAGAATTTGTATGCATTGTTTTAAAAAATATCTATCATTAATAAGTGCATTTTTTTACTAAATTATTATTATTAGCACCGCGTCTTACTAACCGTTCGGGTTATACGCACTTACGCTAATGTGCAGTGGTAGGGTAATTGTGAGATTAAATGAAGGACCTACAGTTTAACGTGGAATCCGAACCACGGTGGAGGCCTGGCATTCCTCACATTCACAAGTTGTGATTAATACAGTCTTGTCAGAGGTGAAGGAAGGGTTTGGCAATCAGATAAATCTGTGCCGGGACCGAGGACTGAACCCCGGACCCCCAGCACTGAAGTCTGACACCTTACCCCTAGACCACCAGGTCACCTTTTTTACTAAAGATAAACGATTAATTAACTAAATAATTTGCTGAAAATGTAAATATACTTCCATAAATTGTTAAAGTTAATAAACTTACACATAAAAAAAATAGTAGAGCGCCCACCCCATTCCCGTACACTCAAGAAACTCATGGATCTGCCTCTGTTTGATATCAAAACACGTAGAAATGAAATAATTCTACCTTTTCATGATCTTTTTAAAATCATAAAACTTTCTACGTAATTCCACAATGACATGTTTATTTATTTCACTTCTAATTTGCTGATAGTCTTATTTCGAAATAACAAATAGTACATGATTAGCAACGTGTTTCAGCACTCCATTAAGGGGCTCTCCTAATATGTTTAATAAAGAGCTAGACATTTTTTTCCGTTGACTAGTAAACTTTATTGTACTGGTTATGAGAGATGGATACATTAATGTATATAGATAGGGATTATATTTGCTTTTAAGTAATCAACTAACTATTGGCTAGGGATAGGCTGGAAACACGGACTGTTGGGTTAATCTATAGCAGCTTGCTAAAAATAGAAGCCTAGCTATCCCGAAAGTCAAAACCTGTTGGACTTCTGACATAACTAACCCAACTGTTAGGTAATATCTGGTCGTGTTATCAATTTCATAAAAACTGCGCGCTACCACGTTTTTGAAATCAAAACAAAAATAATAGCAATATTAAAGCTAAACGACTGTTATTTTTGCAAACACTAAACACTGCTAGTGGTGTTATATTTTTACCGCGTATTTATAAATGCAAGCGTTGGTGTGTGTAGGAGGAGTTCGAAAATATGGCTGTAAACGAACATTTTATCGTACCGGCTTCCAGACAAAAGGGTGAGACATGAGGTGGGTGGGGTGGATGGAAAGGGTGCTGTTGGGAAATGCTGGAAAGAGGTAAGGGGGAGGGTAACGTATTTCTCTCCACATCTCAAAACGCACTCAACCATTAAATTGGTTAATAAACTTGATTTCGCATGTCCAATGATTCAAATACATAGTTAACGAGCCGAGAAATCCAATCTGTGGAATATGAATGATCTAAATTTTATTGCGTATTCATGTAGATAAAATATAGCGCGCATTTATGCTTCGCATCTATTTTAAATGGGAATGTATGTATTACTTTGATAGGATAGTTTTATGTGAAATGAAATTTTTTTTTATCACTGATGTAACGTTTATGAAGAAAACATTGACACATAGCAAATATATCACTTTTAAATGTATGAAATATAAATTCCTTTCCTTTTCTCTCCCCTATAATCCAGCGTTGCCAAAGACCTGGAAAAACTGGAAAACTATGGGAATTTCTTGTATCTGGAAAAAACCGGGAAATAACAGGGAATTTTATATTAAGGCGATTGGCCCTTTTCATTTGGCATGGAAATGCAGAACTATGGGGTAGAACGGTTATCGTCAAAAATTTTGATTGTTCTGCAATTTTCTTTTCGGAAACGATTAGTTAAACAATAGAAACATGTTGATTAAGCTGAAATTTTTAATAAAAATTGAATACTTAGTAAGGAACGTTTAAGATTATTTATACAATAAAACTCAACATTTAGTGAATTTTGGTTGTACTTTTTATAGACACACCCCCTCTATAATTTTAACAGTGATCAAATATCGATAAAATTAACATTATTCAATATATTTTAGTACCGTGTCTTACTACTCGTTTGGGTTATACGCTTAAGTACTAATTACACTAATGGATTAGGAATTGGGAAGGCTGAATTTAGAGGAAGTGAGTTCACATTTGCGTGGAGGGAGAGTGGAAAACCATTTAGGAAAAACCACCCCGAGTTCACCCGACTGAGATTTGAACCTCGATCTTCCCGTCCTCGGTGGTCTAGCTCAACACGACTGGCACGTTAGCCAACTACGCCACCGAGGCGGGTGACACTATTCAATAGAAAATTGCCGGTTCCATTATAGCAAATAAGAAAAAAAATAACAATTAATAAACATCGATACATTATCTTAGAAGGGGTGTTGAGAAAATTAACATAAAAAATTCACTCGTTCTCGAGAAAACTGATATTTTCAAGCGTGTGATTTTTCTGCAAGACCTGTCCGGTAGCTAGCACCATCTACGGTTTCCCTGATCCATCTGTTCTTGTTAGCACGAAAGGATGTTTTGGTTGGTTGGTATGCCACTCCACGCCTTTCACCCTCCCAACCACCATCCCACAAAATAGGTTTTAGACTTGCACTAGACAGGGTCAAGGCCCTTAAGAAAATAGTGGCAACCCTGTAATCACAACGTAAGCCTTACCATCCGTTTTTACCATCCTTATATTTACACTAATAGAGTAAGGATGTCAACCTCGGTATTATTGGGGTTCAAACCCAACCAAGTGATAAAAATCCGTAGCACAACTTTCTTCGGAGGGAAAGTAAAGTCGTTACGTCGGGTCCATGTTGGTTGTGGTATGTAAGAGAACCTTGCAAAGTACGTGAAAATATTTTTTTTTCCGGCAAAGTTGGGTAAGCTCTTTCGCACTCTTTCATAAAATTTATATGTGGACGGAAACGAGGAACTACCACACTTCCTGAATTCCCCCAATACGCGGGGTTTCTACCAGATGGTGCGGGCAGTATTAACTAGCTGAAGGTCTGAGTGCAAGACCAGCTCCTGATGCAGAGAAATCACATCAAACCAACATTCTGATGCTTGTCTATAAAAGAAGAAAGTAAGGATAAGGAAAACATTTCTCGATAAAAATGCACTCACCTTCGCGGGGATGAAAAGAGGGAAGCTATTTATAAAAGTGAAATCCTCTCTTCTCCCGGATTAGATCTGAACCCAGACCTAGCCACAACCAGTAGATTAGACTGAACGAGACTAATATACATTTGAAAATTAATGTGATATAGGGTATTAAATCATTTATAAGTGCCACTTGATTATCAATTTGTGGTATAATAATACGGAATAATATTGGATGAATTCCTAACTGCTCTATTTACATTTTGCATGCCAAGCGCATAAATGCTTATACTTCCCCATCCTCTGAATATAAATGCAGTATTAAAGGGATGAAAATATTGTCGATTTTCAAAATAATATTGTAATTATTTGCTTTTAATTAAAATGGGTTGTTGATTTGTAAAGCTTTGTCATTAAATATAAATATTGCTATTGTTACTAAAAAAAATCCAATATTTACTGGTCTGCTTTAAAATTTTCACTCTAATTTTATGTTAACTGTCACTAAGTTGAAACAAATATTTTAAAATTATTTCAACCATACAATTAAATATACTTTAATACAGTGGTTTGAAACTATGGGTCTCGAGACAGTTCTTTGTGAGTCGCGAAACATTTATAAAATATGAAAATTTCGTAATTATTTGAAAATATAAAATAATAAATAAACAAGAAAGTAAAAAAAATAGTAGTTTAAAAAATAGTTGAATTAAGAAATACCCTTTCTTTCCTCTTATGTGCATTCAAGGTAGGAGGGTCGCGAAATTGATATCCTTCTAAAAATGGTTCTTGATATGAAATTTTTTTGGAAGCATTGCTTTAATATATTCATATTAATAATAGGAATAATTATATGTCTTTCATGAGCGTTGCGTGATATCTACCGTACACAGAGGGCTGAAATTTAAAAATGATTAGTTCTGTGCACGAACATGTGCACATCGTAGCCAAAATTTTGAAATTTTTATTAAAATTCTTTTAATTAATTAAAATTTGAAAAAAATGATTAACTGAGAAAGACTTACTACGAGCAAACTAAAAGAGTTTGGTATCTATAGTAATTTCTTCTTCTCGTGTCACCATGATATATTAATTTCTCAAATGTTGTGATTTATTTCTAATAAATGTATTTTATTTAGTATTACCTTTTTACCTGAAAACATTTCAACTCTTTTTAATTCTTACCCCCTTCTATCCTAGGGCTACACCCTTTCTACACAAGGCATGTCAAATTCATTTTGTACTGCAAGCAACTAAATAAAATCTGCATTATGTTTGGGGGTCGCATGTATATGTAGTTAAAATAAGACTTTTTCAGAATTATTTTAAATATATATTACTGTCTTTTCCCCGATATTATTAAACACGTAAATTTACATAATATACTTAAATTAAAAAATATTCCAAAATAAACATTTGTTTATAAAGAAGAGGTTGCAATATATATTATATTCATAAATAATTAAACTTCCCAACACATATTTTGGTGCCCTACAAGTTAGACCTATTCTTTGGTATATTTGACATACTGATTCCAAAAAGGGCATCAGTTTTACCCTATCAGTTATAGTATTGGATATACGGCATAGTCACCCTATATACCGATTCTCATCTGTCTTTCGTCAACATTTGAGATCCTTAATCACATGATTTGCTATTTTGATATGGTTTTGACAAATATTGCTGCTATTAATACAACCACATATTATTATCTCAGTTTATTTCAACCCAAAAACATTTAAAACTACTTATTTATCATTCAATTAATCATATCAGATATTTTGATGCTATTAATATTACATACTATTAAAACAACCACATATTACAAAATCCACTTATTTCAACTAAAGATCATTATAAAACATTTTTTATCAGTCATTCAACAAATATAAATTTTCTTTTATAAGACAGTCCTGCTGAGGTTTCCAGCAGTAATTTGCCATAAAGTGGGTGTCCCACCTTACTTGGTACCTGTCTTGCATAGTTTTTATGTCCTGGTGAAATCTTTCTCCTTGCTCTTCACTTAAATCACCAAGGATTTCTGGAAAACAATCTAAGTGGATGTGCAGGTAGTGGACCTTGATACTCATATTACAGCCAAGCTTATTAAAATTGGAGAGCATATCCTCTAATAATTTGGAGTAGATGCCTGACTTATGATTGCCAAGAAAGTTATTGATAACTCTAGCAAACAAATACCAAGCACAAGACTTAATATTGTTCATTGGATCTATGAAAGGTGAATCCCTTATTAGCTGTTTTATCTGGGGACCATCAAAAATCCCTGATTTAGGTTTTTTATACTCAGTCCAGGGAATTTACTTGATAAATAGCGAAAGCACAATCATCTTTGTTCAAAGTCTTCACAAATGGCTTCATCAGCTCAAGCTTTATATGTAATGGTGTCAGGATTATTTAGGTTTTGTCAACCAGAGGTTCATTGATGACATCTCGTTCTCCAACTGCCATATCTTTTCTCAAAGGCCACTCTTTTCTTATCCAGTGGTCATGTTTGTCTCTGCTGTCCCAAAGACATAAAAAGCAAGGATACTTTGTGAAGCTACTTTGCTGAACAAGGAGAGAGTTCACCATCTTTAGTTCTACACAAATCACACATTGATGTTTTTGATATTTTATCTTTTCCAAGACTAGTGAGATTGTCTCGTACTTCTCTTTCATACTGGTAGAATGAGCAATAAGAATTGTGCCATATCTGGGTCCATTGTGTAAAATAACAAATTTTTAACTTCACTTGTAGCTATCAATAAAAAGGAGGCATGCATTTAGCTTGTATTCTGGCAAACCCATTTTTATAAGAAGGCCTATGATATTATTGCAGAACACTAGGTTGTTTTCCGTAGAGAAGAAGGGTAGCAAATCCTTTTCTCTGCTACGATAAAACGTTGGTTTCAAATGATGTAAACTCTTTTCATTCAACCTGGAGGCTAGCAATTCAGAAGACTCCTTTAACAGGTTCAGATCCCTGATGAGGTCACTCAGTTCATGTTGGTTAAAAAGTTGAAAACTTGAAGTTCCGGCAAAATCACTGTCAGTTTCCACACTTCTGTTATCTTGTATTTCATCATCAGACATGCCTAATTCACCCTCTGGGAGCTCTGGTAGTTGGTGGAAAGATGGAATGGGTACCTCATCTGAGTGTGGATGAGGTCATCTTTCTGAATCTACTGTAGGTCAGGATATGTCCACTTGCTTCGATTATTCCGATTGATGGTCTTGATGTTTACAAGACAAAAATAACAGTCATCATGGTGGTTTTTAGGTTCCCTCCAAATCATTGGTACCTCAAATTTCAAGCAGCTCCTCTTTATATTTGTCCACTGCCGCAGATACTCCGTGCACGTTTTGCATGCAATATGTGGAGCCCACAACTTATCTTTGTCTCCAAGATGGACACCAAAATAACAAAGATATGCTCTTTTCACAAATTCTGAACTAGGTTTCCTACTTTCTTTCATGGTATACTCTTCGTGAGGAAGCCATGGTGTCTACTCAAGCTGGAAATATAGTAAAATCACACTAGATTCTCTTTTTTTATAGTCCCTAACTTTACAATCATAAATTGTAATATCAAATACAGATATCGGGGATTAATAATATGGAAATTATTGTAGACGTACTGCATAGAACACACATAAGCATATAAGATGGATATGCTGTATCTCTATACTATAGCTGATAGGGTAAAACTGATACCATTTTTGGAATCAGTGGGTTAAATATTCCTAACAATAGCTCTAGATTCCAAATCACCAACTTTTTTGCTGTGGTTGTTTGGCTGTGATTATACATAAAAATATAAAAAATAAAATAGGCATAAAAATAATAGTCTATTATTATTACATACCGTGCTTTATTGTATTTTAGCGGATCCATGATAGCAAATTATCATAATTAGGTATATTGTCTTGGGCTGATGTAATTTTCAAAACTGACGATAGAGGCTGATCATTTTCCCTTGACCTAACAACACAGAGTTATACCAAATTTCTGTACTTTCGTAAATTGCAATAGATTAGGCCTCAAATTTTGATACTGATGAACTATGCTGGTCTCTTAAAATATTTGCTATTTCATCGATTCTACTAGACACAGTATTTAGACTTAAATTTTACTTTTAAATTTTGTTACTTGCTCTGAACACAACACTTCTACTCTTAAAGTCAAGAAGTCACGAATAAATTATCCTTAAGTAAATGGTTTGGATTTACTTGCGATTAAATGTGATTTTAGATATATATCTTTTACAGCATCTGAACCATCTGCAACAGGTTTGGTAAACCAATTTTGTTGTTTTTAAGAATTTATTTATATTTTTCCAACTACTTTTCACGAAGAATCGCAACATATTGGTCATTGTTCGATTTGTGATTTTTATCAGAGTGCTCTAAGAGATGGTACTCCTTACAAACTTCAATAGGATTCTTACATATCAAGCATCATATTTGACTCTTCACTTCAAATTCTCTTCAAAGCTACGATTTTCTTCTTCACTAGATCTTCTTTTTATTCATACTGGTATTAGAACTCGACACAATGTTTATTGTATTCCTGTTTAACTAAATACAAATAAAACACTAAACTCACTCACTACAATATTCTCCTCATAGATGCTGATCGTATGGTGATTTTATCAATGGGATAGAGACATTAAAATTAGCGGGGACTGAGATAACAGTGTAGTGATAACTGCACACTCTTTAAAACGGGTACCCCGATTTTCTCAATGACAAAATGTCAGTAGATGGTAGTATGGTGTTAGAGTACGCGGCCATTAGCAGATCCAGGGTTGGATTGCTCTCATGTTTTTATAAGTTATAATTGCTACAGAGCCGCTACTTGGTTACTTGTGATGGCGGACTTAGCTGTGTATATGGAAATAAGCCTGTTGACATAAAGAGACACCAGTTTTTCATTAAAATAAAGCAGATAGGATTTATCAATAATTTTCCAAACTGTAAGCGCCTCTGAATGAAGCTTGCATGTGTGGTGACTGTGAAAGGTCAACAGTCCAAAATTCCAGTTGCAAATATTTATTTATTTTCAGAATTTTTATTATTTTCAAAAGTCAGAGTACAGAACGCGTGTTTGACATGCCTGCCCTACACTTTTTATACTCTTTTTTCATAACCTTTTACAACATTTTATCCTTTTTGCCCTAAAATATTTTATCAGGTGCTAGGCCAGGTAGTTAATGTAAAATGGGGTAAGAAGGGCAAAAACTCCAAAAATGGAAAAAGTAATTCTAATCAAAAATGAAAACTAGACCACAATAGAAAAAATTGAAAAAATGTAAAAAAGGGAACAGCTGAGCAAGTATGGTAAATAGTGCAAAAAGGGTAAAAAGGGGTTAGATAAAAAAATCTACTAAAAATCACAAAAGGAGTAAAAAGGGAAAGAAAGGGCTAAAAGTTAACGGAGTAACAAGTGTAAACGTGGTGGAAAGGATAAAAGTGGTGAATAGGGCAGTAAGAGTAAAAAGGTTATTTCTATAGGTAAAAATAATCCATGGTGGAAGCCTGCAAGCAAGCTATAGGCCTACTGCCCAATAAGCCACCAAAGTTAGCGATGATAGTGCCAACAATTGCGGATAAAGGGTGTCATGTTGTCAGCAAAACGAGCCCTCCAGCGGTTAATCTCAGTTTTATTAATCTAAAGAGAATAAAATTGTATTAAGGTGTAAAAAGTACAAAAAGGATCAAATGTGTAAAGTGGGTAAAAATAGTAAAATGTTCAAAATAGTTAAACGGGCTAGACTCGGTAAAAAGAATGCTAAAATACTTTTGATTTGTCTTAATTTCAACCCTAATAACCAATGATTTATGCTGTGACACTCTTATTTCTTTTTTATTAGCACCTACAGGCAAGTGTTCAAAGTAGAAAAGTTATAACTTAATTTCCAAAACAATGTAAGCTTTTAAAACATCTTCAGATTATGTCTCTAGTTTGACATTGTGTATTAGTAAGCCTGCTTTAATTTTGCGTTTTGTGTCACAATTTAAACCAATAAAGGATTCATACATAATTTATATTTGATTATTATAACATGTGGTTAATTTATTCAGTAAAAATAACAAAGCTACTCTATAGATTACCTGTGAGAAAAACGGGTGCACCAGTCAGTCACTAATACATGCCTATTATAAAGAGAGAGAAAATTCTTCCACCCCTCTTCTACCTATCTCCCATACGTATCTTACTCCCAAACCCTCGAAACTTTAATTTTTTTTATGACGAGGGATGTGAGTTATATAAATAGAAATTAATTATTACGTTCAAAACCAAATCTATTAATGGAATTTTTTATGCTCTGAATCTTACTTTCCGTCCAGGCTATACACATTTACTTTATTTGAGGATAGATATATATTGTCAATTTTTTTATAATAGTTTAATGCCACCTCTCTAATGAAATAAAAAAGGGTAGTAAATTGACTTATTACCGATATATATCCATCATTATCCGACAAAATGCAGAAATGAACAACAATGCGGAAACAGGTGCTCTGTAAAATGGGGTATGAACTTCATTCTGACCCGAAGTACAATAAAACACGTTTCGACAACTCACCCATAACTCTTTTAATTTTATATTTTTTGTCCTTCCTCTATTTTTGTCACGGTCAGTTGCGTGATAAATTGTCCTGCGATCGATACAGATATCTGAAAGGAACGATGCCTATATAGAGGAGGGTATGTATGTGTGTGGTCAGATAGGTAACTAAGTATGAATTGTTGCGGTTCTAAAGGGCTTAGACCCTTCGAACGGGCGACGAAAAGTGGGGGAGTTTAGGTCCTGGTTTATTAGGAGTGTGTTTTGTCACCCCTTTTCAGTTTGGAATTTTGTAGTTTTTTTGTAAGGGGAAAGACAGGGAGTTGAAAGGGGGTTATGGTTAGAAGACATATATTAAAATGTTTTAATTTCCAGTGTACTATTTGGGAGCTGACAAAAACTGAAACGAAATACAATCTGTAAACTGCGATGTCACCATTTACGCAACAGTTTTGGGACAGTCCTATTTAGTGATATGTACTGCAGATATTCACAATGCCGAACGTTCGAAGACACTACTCTCTTAATGCACTTAAACTCTTTAAACCACTCGGCCACCTGTGAGGGTAAAAGTTGGCTAGATTTGCCCAGAGTCCACTACGGAAAATTAAAAAAATAAAACGCTCATTATATTTGCTATAGTGAAATATTATGTCAATAATAAATATAGGCCAAGTATTTACCTTTGACTTTAAATTGCAGCAAATAGCTGTTTCATTGCATCTAATTAGGTGAAATATTTTCTTCTTTTTGTTTCATTTATGTTTAAACAAGTTCACACGTTTGTACTAAATCATTTCAATAATATCCTAGAATGAAGAACTGTTTTCGAAAATTGTTGTTCACGTTGAACGCCTTTACAACTATTTAATTCTGTTTGTTTTTTTTCAGGTAGGCCTATTTGTATTATCTATTTTAAGTGACAGGTACTAATCATATGAGTTGATTTAGGAATGTAGCTATGGATTATTTTTAGCTTTCAGAAAGAGTTATCCCTAACTGAATCATATTATGTATACACGGGTTATCGTTTCTTTTTTTAATATTTTGTGGACGCTTGACCTTGATTGTTCTTGCTGACATGTTGAAGGAAAAAAGAAGGGTAGATAGGGGGCAACACGTGTCAAACCTCTTCCACCAGAAAATGACCTTCCTGGGCCTTCAAAGTCAAGATTTAACTGAAGTGTTAAATAATCTGGTTTAATATGACGCGTGATAACTAAAGACTAGTTCATTCTCTACGGTAACAGTAAAGTCAAGTAAAAAAGCTTGGTTAATAGCGTGTGTGCATAAGAAAGAAATGTAGAGGTAGATAAAGTAGGGTGAAAGCCAAAACGTGACCCCCTCCAACTCGCCTCTAGAAAATGCAGAGACAGTGAGCATGTGTCAGACACTATGGAGTTGTTGGACTACCATCATAAATAACCTTATTTCACACTATAAAACGTTTCTAAATCTCATTTCTTTGGTTCTTAATCCAGAGTGTATCTTGTTACGTAGTATATTAATATTTGACAGTGATATATATATATATATATATATATATATATTATATAGTGGCATTTTTTGTAGTGTTGGCTAAATTACTTGTTATTTTTAATATTTTAGAAGTTTTTACTATCTAGTTCCTTCTACTTATTGTGGTTTCACATTTTCGCCGAAAAACAAACGCAGAACAGAAATGTGTTCACGTGATGAGCTCTAATTCAATCACGATATCTCCACCTCACCGGTGAGAGCTGTTCTGCTGAAGTTTAAATTATCTTTAATCTGTACACACTTCCTGAGATCTTTTGCACGGGAGAAACAATCAAATCTCAAAACCAAACATCTCAAATCAGTGCTCATATGCATAATATTATAGCGCATGCGTTGTGTATCTATCAGGAAACAGACAACTTCATTAGCCGTAGTAAGGAGATTTGAAATAACCCATTAATGTGAAGCGTGTGTATTTATGTATTGTATTGTGCCCCGACACAGCGTTATAATATAAGTTTATCCACTAAAAAATAGAATATGTTGATAATAATATGTTTTAAGTTAGCGTTACAATGCATCAAGGGTCAACATTCAGCGTGTGAATTGCTAGGCTACTCAAGTGGATTATGCTTTCTATTTTCGGCGAGCGTGTGAATCAAACTTTACTATACCTTTATTGGCTGGTGAAAAGGCGGGACTATGGCAGCCCCTCATAGCAGCTATGTTGCACGTGATAACTAAAGATCACGGGGCACACTATACCTAATGATTTGGACGCTTAACGTAGATTTCAAAGAACGTAGTGTTCAAATGTCGACCTCGGTGGTATTGGGGGAATATGATCCCTTCAGGACCCTTGCCCATGGGCTTGAACTCATCCAAGGTCAACGGATTTTTCTTGAACAATAAATATCCGTAGCACAGCTTCCATCAGAGGGAAAGTTAAGCCATCAGTCCCAGGTCGATTGTGGAGTATAAAAGAACCCTGGAAGGTATGTGAAAACACCTTTCCCGACAAAATTGGCAGGCCCTTTCACTCTCGCTCATGTAAATTCAGTATGGAAGGCAACGGGGAACCACCACACTGTCTAAACTCCCTCATTGCATAGGATTTCTACCAGATGGTGAAGGCAACATTAGCCAGCTGAAGGGCTCAGTGCATATCTAGCTCCGAATAGATGGAGATCACATCAAACCAACCTTTGGGTTTTTTACTTAAGAAGAATTCTTCAAATACAGTTTTGAGGGAGACCTATACTCTTTGTATATGGTCTCATCCTGCTCATACAAATCCTCGGGGAGGGGAGGGGTGGGCGAGTAAAAGGGGTGAGAGCTATCTTCATGAGGGAATAACGTGGGAAGTACAGTGTCCTCTCCCGGCGCCCCTGGTGTTCCGGACCGGGGTTTCAACAACTCATCCCCGCAGCAGCATAGACAAACTGCGTCTCCTCCACAAGCTATCACCCCAAGGCAGATTTATCTAATACAAAATAGGTTCTAATATATATCAGTAGCTATGACATGCTGTTCTGGGCTATATACCCTTCAGAGCTATATATATATATTTAAATAAAAAAGCAGGGATGAAGAAGGTAGAATTTAATATTTTTGTGGAGAGGCAATGAAAAACCATTTATGAAAAAACTACTCTAAGCATATCTTACGCTTCTCTACCTCCCCCTCACCATTTAACCTAACTAGACGAGCTTTAGGATTAATCCACATAAAAACCGATGAAGGCTCTGCGGAAAAACGTGTTTTTTACTTTTTTTTTTTTGCTGTTTGTGAGAAAAAGAAGCTAAAACGAGCTAATCTCCAAAATATGTTTTGATTTAGTTTTTTGATCAACTCTCACTTCCCAAAATTTAGCCGTCTCACACAGGAACGTCCTTTATAATAATTACTTCAGTATTATATTAATAACAACCAATCTAACATCACGTGCTATATTTTGGTTTTCAGATAAATAACAAAATGTATTTTGTAAATGCATTCGTATTCATCATAGATTTAAATGTGGTAAATTTTAATGAGCAGTTCTGAGAATGTATTGTAAATATTTTATTTTCAGCATTGATAAATTTACACGAAATATTAAAATAAAATTTGAAAAATAAATGAATATGTTTCTCAGTGATTATTGTATTCTAAATTTTGTTTGCTCTTTTCACAATACACACATCGTTAATCTGGAGACAGTTTACAAAGTAAAATATTTAGATGTATACAAGGCATTTCATTTCTTTAACAAGGAGTTTCTCTGAAATTTTCCAAGTCGGTGCATCCGTTGACGAAACATTTTCAAGTGAGAGAAAAACTTGACGCCTCAGCTCACATTTGTGTTTATGGCATTATGTGGTCTTGTTTGCATCCCGGAAATTAATGATGCCACGGGGGGAAAAAAAGGCATTGGAGTTTGCCACGTAGTCTCATGGCTTACACAAATACTTTTATTTTCTTCTTTAAATAGAAAAGATCTTTACAGAAACGACTTTTATTAATTTATTTTCTGAGATTTTATTTTTCTACCTAGATTTAAATTACAACAAATGAATGTCACGTTCACGTTCCTTTTATTTAAAAAAAATTTAACCGGGTCACTGAACATGAATGTGACCTAAATTAATTCGTAGCCTTGGTATAAACCTATTCAAAAGAATAACTGCTAATTTGAGAAACATCACCTTTAGACCTTAAATAAAGCTATGTTACCTCAAAATGAAAGATGTAAACGTTATTTTACTCATAAATAATACCAAATATTGTAATAAAATACTTTAATATTAATAAGTGGTAAATACATGAATTAATTAGTCATTAGTGGATAGTAGAATATTGAAAATGTCATTATTAATTAAAAATAATTAATAACCAATAAGATGGTTCTATTAAATGAATATAAAACAAAAATTTTCTTGCAAGAATCAATCTTTCAAAAATTTATTTATATGACGTGTAAATTATTTTGATATGTTCTTATATTAGTATTAAAAAACAAACAATAAATAAACACCTTAAGTAAATATATTTGCCATTAAATTAAAAGTTTTCTGTAGGCGGGGTTACGATATTATTATTATGACGTAAGAACGCCGTAGAAAAATAATTTCTGACGATTACAAATATTATTACTATTATGTCAAATCATGAGAGTATATAGGTCATCGCTAGTAGCCATTGGTTTATTTTAAATTTGCTCCGTAGTCTAGCTCATTTACGAACAAAGCAGAAATAACTTTTAATCGGGATGTAAAAGTGTGTGATTTTAAATATTTTTCTTTATTAGAACACATAAAATAATATGATATATTTGATTCTTTTCTTTGGATACAAGCCCAATAGCAGTGTTTAAGTACTCACTTGAATTGAATTATTAAAACAAAAGTATCAAGTGAAAAATAATTTATATCGAAAAGAAAATATAGATTAAATAATAAAATAATTAACACTCCATGACTTCAGTCTGCAATCAAGCTATACAGACCAAGCGGCAGCCACATGTTGACAAAGATAGTGGCAATATTTGAGGACAGAGAGTGCCAATTATTGGTAAGCAAAACGAACCCTCCGGACGTTAATATGAATTTTCTAGACCGAAGTCGATAATTCTTTATTCAAACATCTACTCAATTGTCTTCACGAGGCTGAGTTGACCTCGTTTCATGTCCAATGATTCAGAGAAATAAATATGGATGCTCTGGGGATCAAACTCTGACCACTAGACCACAGAGATATTAATAATGTAAAAAGAATGCATCAATATTTTTTCACATCCTCATTCACTAATAGATTATTCTGAATTACTTATATGTTGTATTGTAACGTCTTTCATTTGTCCCCTGATGTATCGGTGCACCGCCTCACCTCCTAGTGAGACGGACAACGGTATAATGGTCAGCAAGGTAGTCTTTAAAGTAGGGACACTGGTTTGTAGGAACAGTGTAAGCGCGCTCATGGTAAAGCTCCATCTACAGAGTCCGTAAACTCCATGTCATTATAATCCTTAAGTACATGATGGTTCTTAGAATTAGAAATCGCGTCCGTATCCGTAATCAAGTGGCAATGGCAACCAATGAGAAAGTTGGAAACAACTTCCAATTAAACTCTTAGAAAGGAAATTTTCTAGAGCTAGGCGCAAGCAGACGATATCCCAGCTGAACAATTATTAACGAAAGTAGCTACACAACATATTTTGGTTAAAACTTCCAGGATATGCTACATTTTGAAGGTAGGTTAAGTACAATCACAAATAATATATTTAAAATATAAGCTAGTTTGTCTAGTTGCTATATAAATGGCATTGGTGCTTTCATTTCTACGCGTGCGCACGCTTACTTTGCTGTGATAAGTAGTCCTTAGCAGTTAGTTTCTACTATTCCTTAGAAATTTTAAGTTAAGTCGACTTGTACGGAGTGATAAGGACTAAGGGATAAAGGATAAGGACTCTGTAGGCAGTGGAATCTGTTAGTGTGGAGTTGATCTCTTATGGAGTATTACGCACCTTACGGATCCGGAGTCTGTAAATGGAGCTCAAGACTGAGCAACGGTCATATTCGTATACTGGCTAAAATGTGCCTACACCAATCCCTACATCATCCTTACCGTAAACAGTGAATTCTAACTTGGGGGTGATGGGGGTGGGGGACGATCAAAGCTAGTAATCTGGTATACTCTATTTAGAATTACTTCAAGAAAACTATTGACTCAGTGTATGTATGTATGTATGTATGTATGTATGTATGTATGTATGTATGTATGTATGTATGTATGTATGTTGTGTAAGCGAAGGGCGTATGTTAGGATGGGTAAGTGTGGAGAAAGCTCGTGAGGATGGATTAAGTACGGAGTTGTTTTTTGAGCTACTTGCACAGTTTCTTGCCTACCCCGTAAAGTAACAGCTTGATTATGAATAGGTATGTATGCGTGTATGAATGTATATATGTATGTGCCTACCCCGTAAGGGGACGGCTTGATTAGGTATTTATGTATGTATAGGTAACTTCTTTCACCAATGTGTGAGCTCAATACGCACCAATCGGAAATCAAACAAGCGTCTCTTAGAGGGTTTGGTAAGCGTCTGAAGCTAACCATGCCTTCATGCCTTATAGATTTTAAATAAGCCCATACATATTATAATATTTACAGTCGATGTTATTATATTTTTTAATGTAAAATTTTGATATGCTCACAGTATCATACATGATTTATCTTACTAGCTTATGTGCAGTACACATAAACAATTCATTGATGGTATATGTAGAGAGAATTTAATTTTGCATGTAATTTTGAGTATTTTTTTTAACTTTGACTAACAAATATATTTTAGGCCTATTATTTCTATTTTATAACCCCCATTACTTAAACTTTATAGACACTATCTATGACACCCAACATAGTCATTTCATTTCTACATCATTATGGTAAAAGTTCACTTATGTGAGTGACATCTTTGCGTCAAAAACAAAAATATTGTATGTAAGAACAAATTATTATTTTAACTTGTTTCACCCCTTCTGACCAATTATATATTAAAGTTTACTTTTCTCTCTGACAGAGTGCTGCTACATACACTATTTGTTTCACCTGAGCTTTAACATGAAGCTTGAAACATATCAAATTTCTGTTGGCATCAACTCACGCTCAATATTCCATCTGGTTTTAAAAGGAATTAGCGTTGCCTTTTAATGATTTGGAATGTAATATATGCCCCTTTATCCCTGGAAAACTTGCCAATCAACCTGCACCATCCACATTGCAAAACTATTGTTATCAGATCTATTAACAACCTTTGTTTAGTAAACAGATAGTTGCTAATGTTACATACGTTCGGAGTGATTATAAACAATTTTGAACAATATTCCGTAATTTGATAGATTTACGAAGAAAAACCAATCAACTAGCTTTAGTTTATTTACCTATCAATGTAGGTTATACATTTTGTTTGTATGGTTGTAAATAACGTGGAAAATCATACGAACAGGACATTCCATTGAAAACGTTACATTTTCAATATTTCTCGACATAATTTGGTATTATTAATGAAAACAAGTAAGATTTTCCTTACAGAACTATTATGAATAGCTTAACATAGTAGTAAGATAATATTAATATTAAAATAGGTTCAATTTAAAGATAATCTGGATAGTTGTGTTTCATAAAAAAATATTTAATCCCTTTAATATATTATTAAATTAAACATTAGGGTGATATGTTTTACATCACTTTATTAACAGTATTATGTGGTCATATACTGTACTTTGTCAGAATTTAAAATCTGCTTGAAATTGATTTTTGGTCATAATATATGTGAAAATGAAGCTTATCTTATAGTCATTCAATAAGGCAACCTGCCACTTTTAATTTTAGGCATTTAATTTTAATACTGAAAAATTACTAGAATTTCCTAAAATAACAGTTCATAGTTCTAAGATACATATTGTTCTGGACTTCCTATTATATTATAGTGTACACATTTTTCTGGACTTTCTAATATATTAATATTGCTACGGTAAAAAATTGATGTATTTGTTTAAATTTTAAGGTTTTATTAGTGTAATATTGTTTAAATTTTAAATCTTCACTAATATAAGTCAGCTTAAATAAAAATTCTCAAGTGGTTTGTAAAATAATAGTAATAGGGATATACACAACTAAACTAACGGGTTTTGGATGAGGAGAGAAAAGTTTTATAGTAAATGTACAAGCGTTTGAGTGTAGGGATGGTTGGAAACTATTTAAGCGAAAAATATCCTAGCTACAGCAATCCGGGATTCGAACCCCAACCTCCTCGTCACCAGAAAATCAGAATAAATTATCTGAACAATTAGAACGTGTGCTCACCGGCGTGGGTATTTGGTTTATAAAGTGCACGTTTAATGCCTCTGATAAAAAAAACTTGCAGTTTCTGTATTTTATTGTGTTTCTGTGAAAGGGTAGGCTAGTTCCTCTTGGTGAATTACGCCTTTCTCGCTCTTGGAGGAAGCAACACAACACTTGCGGTCAAAGCAGGAATGTGCGTAGCAGCAAGTTAGGCCCCTATAAACCCCGCCTTCACCCTCAACGTGGCAGTAAAGGGTGAGACGGAGGACTTTGTGGTCTAACTTCTAACAACACTTAAATTAAAATCCAACAAACTTAAGTACAATTTAGATGGATACATGTTTGAACTTTTTTTTTATCAAAGTTGCATTATGTTGTGCACTTGAACGTTATTATTGTATTAATATTAACAATTTACATAGATGTAAGCATTTCCTCACACAGCCGAGCTGGGTTATAATATATCAACGAAACGATAGATTTAATTACACAGCTACCGAAAGTTCTATACACGGTTTCAAAGGATGAAGAACTACAATATACATATTTTACTAGAGAAACCTGTATTATCAGTGGGATTTTTACATTTTAATTTTGGTAAGATTAATACTGGTGGGCAGGCGGTCTAAGTGTCAAGCTCATTTAGTCTGGTTTGCCATTGATGGGGAAGATGGGGTTTGAATCCCAGATGTATATATTGAGAGTAGTTTATCCTGAGTAGTTTCCCGTTACCCATCCACGCAAATGCAATTAAATTTACTCTATTTTATTATACCTTCAACATCCCTACTAGTTTATAATAACATATATTAATTATTTCAAATTAATAAATATATACATATATATTAATTATTCCAAACTAATATACATACATATATATTTATGTGTGTGTGTGTGTGTGTGTGTGTGTGTGTGTGTGTGTGTATAGATTTTGAATTTGTAGTGAGACACGGGGCAGAAAATTAAAACTTTCTTAAGAACAGTAGATTGAAAATAGTTTAAGTATTTTGTAAGTGAACCAATTATTACCACCCATTCGGGCAATCCACAATTTATAGTAATTAGATAGGGTGAGGAAGGTATTATTAAACAAAAATGTATCCGAATTGGCGAGGAAGGAGAATAGAAAGTCGTTTACGAAAGAAAAAAAAAACGCATTACAGCCAGAAATGATTGGATTCCCCACATCCTAGTCATCACAATAACAGACCAGACAATTTTAAATCTCTTTAACCCGCATGACAACCTATGCCAGGGCTCGGCAACTTGCGGCCCGTGGGCTGCATGCGGTACTTTGACCCGTTTTTGCAGCTCTTCTCTATAAAGTTCAATAAATGTTAAGTTTTAAACAAAAATACAGGTTTTGGTAAACAGAAAGAATCCACGCAACTGGTTATATCTATTCCACCAACAACAATATAATGACTAAAGGACTTAACCATCGGCAGTTCCAAGAATTTTTTTCGTAAAGTAGATTGCCAATATTCTGACCATCTTCTGCATAATAATGTAAGTTGGCTTTCAAGAGGTGAGGTGCTCTATCTATTTTCATCCTGCTTTACTGAAATAAAAAGTTTTTAAACGATAAAGGCCTGCATTATCCCGTAATTGTCTAATGATCTTTGACTTCATAGATTTTATTTTATGGTAAATATAAGCACACGTAAACAAACTCAATGTGAAGCTAAAAGGGCAAGAAAACATAGCATTTTCTCTTTTATAAGAAGTTATTTCTTTTGTTCTACATGAACTTGCAAAGGAAAAACTTCACTAACTTCAGGCAACTGAAGAAATATCAAGAGGAAACACATTTTTCCATTGATCACGAATCTTTCGCAGATGCAGTCAAACAAATGAGTGACTCATTCAAAAAACTATTTGAGGAGTTCAGATACTATAAAGCTATTCTGTCGTTTTTAATAAAGCCATTGGAATAAGAAATAGATAATCTTCATTTTTTAGTATTTGCTAGCATTGCAAGCTAAGCTGATTTTGAGCTCCAGTTATTGGATATCAAATCAAAATAGTGGTATATTAACAAATTTAAGACTCTCGATGCAGCTCTGGAAAGTCTCGGAAGACGAGAAAGGATGTTATCTGCCCAATATAAATGGTTTGTATCATCAAGATTATAACGGTGGGACCAAGTGATATTTGACACTTGAAACAGCCTCTCAAAGTCGTATTGCTTGTTAAAAATATATGCAGTGGGAATTTTTACCATCTTTGGATCAACATTTATTGTGAGCAAACATTATACAATATGAACTTGATCAAAAGTAAACTAAGGAGTAGCCTTCACGACAAGGGTCTTGAATTATGTCTAAAACTAAAAATTACTAACTACGTACCGTATATCACTCAGTTATGTAACGAAATGCAGATTCAGATCTCACATTAATTTGCTCTTTTTGTATCACAAAAATCCAAAGCTAGAAATAGAATTAAAATCAAGTACATACCTTCCTACCTAGTATAAAAATTCTAATGAAAGCTGTTTGTGTATGATTAAGCTTTAAAAAAAATGGGATTGATTCTATAACAAATCCATGTTTTAATAACACTTATCAATCATATAAGTAAAATGTATGAGTGGCTCTTTGAGCGTCACAAATTTTCTAAAATGCAAAAATGTGACTCTTTATCCTAATAAGGTTGCCAACCCCTGACCTATGCAATACTGTGTTTAATAGCTTTATCTTTATTAGCAGCGCACCTCGGATATGGAGCTGCAATCGAAGTACTTGCCCCTCATACTCCGTCCCACACCCTACCAAATTATCAATTATTTCAATAAAAGCTTGAATCATATGAAGCTCACTTATAATATTGATCATTGAGATGGTATTGAATGTATAGACTAAATTTTAAGAGTAGACTCACGACTTTATAGATTAAAAGTGCCCCTAAAGCTACTAGTTAAGTAAAAGTATATAGTAAACAACTTCGATCATTATATGTTCCCGCCCCTCCCCCACACACCTCTATATCTCTAAGAAATATAATATATAAAATCTACATCCTATCTCATTTTGAATAACATTTTATAAAACATTCTGAAATAATTAAAAGTAAGGAGCATTAATAGAAGATATAATTATAAGACTTTGATACTAAATAAGTTATATTTATTATTTATTAAATTTAAAAGATACATGAAAATTATAAAAGCAAAATGAATTGAATGGACTTGAAATTTTTAACAGATCATGGAGAAAAATATGGAACAGCTAAAATGACATAAACACTATAATATATAAAGAGAATGAATGAGTTTTAACAATAAGGAGAGTATTTTCAATCGATATGTTATGAAGAAATTAAACTAAGAAATGATATCCCACAGAAATGAATATTATAAATATATTAAAATGATCTTATTAGATTGCAAAGATAGACCTATATGAGATAATAAAGTTTTCCAGATAAAAATTTGTTGGTAATATAATATATATATATATAAATATATAAATATTTTAAATAAAACCAATGGAAGATATTAATAACAAAATTACTTGGATTATAAAACAACTAATTATAAATTAAGTCAACATAAAATAGTTTAAACAGCAGTGATAAAAGAGATTTTATATAAATTTAAGATATTTAGAAAAACATTTTATAGCCCATGTAATTAAAAAGCCAAATATTTAACAGGTAAAGAATAAAATCCCTTGCTCCTTGGGATCGAGATGTTTGATGACCAACTACACTGGATGTCATCTCTGAGGCAACTGGGTGGTTAATATTAGGAAACAATGTTGTCATTCTCTCGTTTATGTGTGGTCAATTTCCCCTCAAATGTAAGACAAGTTTCACAACGCTGGTTAGTCAAGGTTGCCAGTAGCTCAGTTTCACCCCAGCAAACCACCTTCTGACATAACTGAGAGCGAGTATATAGCAACAGCTAACAGAGAGAAAGCAAAGATAAAGAAACCTTATAGCCATAAGACCTACATTTCCCTTAAAGATGATATTGGGTGAATTTAATTATTTACGACATATTTCGGTAACTAAATCACTTTCCTTAGGGAAAGGACTAAATGGCAGAAAATGAAAATAAAGGAGGATAATAAAAATACAATTAAGAAAAAGGATAAAGAAGGCCATACCAAAAAAATTCACCTTTCTTTGAAAGACAAACTGTAATATGAGGTCAGGCTGTGGTTTAAGGCGTTAGACCTTTAAGATACTAGATTGCAAGTGATGTTTGGATAGCAGCATTAATAATTACTGAGTAGTATTTTCTCAACTTATTTCCATGCAAGTTCCACCGAATTTCTCCTGAATACCATCCTCAACCCTACTTCGTAGATAAAGTTGTTAAATAATGTATGATGAACTAAATAAATCTTTAGGATATTATTTAACTGTCTATATGATTTCAAAATTTAGTTCACATTGACACAAGCACACGTCCATGAAATTTTATTATGAGTGAAGAATAAAACCTCAGTCAATTTAACCCATCGTTAACCTTATATATACATAACAATAAAGCCAACGCAAGATTATCCACGCCTCACTTTTCCATTTCATGTGATTTTCATCAGCAACGGAACTTGTAATATTTCACAGAAATTAAAAGTAAAAAAATAAATACATATATTCATGCCTTTCATATTTTACAAGGGATATTATGACCTTATTTGAATATCGTAGCACTAAAAAAAAAGTGAAATGGATCATCCATCTTTATAAAAAAAGAGGGGGTGACTCCCTGTGCCAACCAAATTACTTTTCAATGGCGACAGCGATGGGGCAGCTTTTGTTTGCTATTCACGTGCAAGACTGCGCTTACCATTGTGTAAATAGGAGCACGTACAGTCCGATTTTCGTAGGAAGGGATTTTTAGGAAAGACAAACAGGATTTTTCGCCAAAAATTGACAACATTTTACTATGATAATGATAATATTTATCAAATATGACAGCTGCAGATCATTTGACTTGTCACATGGTTCTGCGAAAGTAGATCTGGTAACTTTTGATAGCTGTAAGATAAGGCCTTTCCTATGAAAATTGGAATATATCTAATGCAACGCGTTTATAAAAAAACACGTGATACAAACGTTGTAGTAACTTCAAATTATATTGTTTGGAATATCATTTTTAAGGTGAATTATAACTATTTTCGTAACGTCAATTTGTGTCAGTGGTAGAAGGTGGGGATGCTAGAAAAAGGGAGAACTGCTAGATTAATTATAATTAATTAAAACTCTTAACGGTTTTAACACGCTCTAAAGAATCACTCTCGCAATATACTGTATTGCTGGTGACGGGGACGTGAGAGTTTGAATACCGGTGAGGTGAACTAAATTTGTTTAAATCGTTTACCTCTCTCCCTCCACGAAAATATGGGTGAATCTATTCTCAATTCTTCTACCTTTCTAATAATTTATCCAATAGTATAATTAAATGGGGATATCCCCTTATTGGTGATCGAATGGTATAAGGATTCTGTCATTCTTGAAATAGATTGAACTCCCCATGGTATAGAGATCGAGGTTTTAATCCCTGTCGGATACGCTGAGAATTCTTTTAAGAAATGGTTTTCCATTTTCTCTCCACGAAAATATGGGTATACTCCTGATTTTCAACATTATTTATCCCTAACACACTTACGTAAACTCTAACGGCAAGTGAAACGTGACAAAAAAAAATAGACCTAAATAGGAGTGTAAAAATACATTAATAAATGAAATGGATTCACCCAAAAATTTATTCAATATTTATACACTTTTTAAATTATATTTATGTATTTAAATTATATATATATTTATATTAGCTTATTTGAGCACTGCATCTTATTTGTTACGTTAATATGCAATGTTTTATCCTGCTCCCTGGATACTCTTTTACATCGTGATGAAGTATTATGGAGGCAAATAGAGATAAATGTTCTCATATTTGATTATATACATCGTATGTTCTATTCTTAATCATGCTAGGAACCGTATAAGAAAACGTTTCTTTACAAATTGATTAACACTTGAACTTGTGAAATTATAGCCAACTTTATTAATAATTGAACCTGTAACTATGGGAATCATAATAACAATAGTTTCGTTAATTTAGACATTCAAAATAAATATAAGATTCACATATTTAACGAAAAATTTGCTAGTCACTCTTTTAATATTATATAGTAAGATGTAAAAATTTATGTAGAGTACCACAAATATGTATCAGTCTTGTAATAATATGGATTGTTGTTGACAGGTAGGTCAAGGTTCGAATCTTTGTCGAGTGTATTAAGGGTAGTTTTCCTAATGTGGTTTATCACTGGTGTTTTCCCATCTTTTCTCCAAACTATCGTGAGTGAACTTAATTTAAACGATTTTTCTAATACTTAACCCCTAGATTGAACCATTAATAACCTTGAAATTATAAGAGTAATAACTAAAAAGAATGGTTTCATGGTCTAAATGACCGCCTCTGTGATCTAGTGGTCAGATTCCCTGGTTACCGATCCGGAGGTCTAAGGTTCAATCACCAGTGTTTCCAGATTTTTTAAAAATGTAAAGCAATAAGTCTGGAACAAGGTCAACTCAGCCTCGTGATGTCAAATGAGGGGCTACTTGAATAAAGGATTGGCAGCTCCGGTCTATAAAACTGAGTTTAATGGCTGGAAGGTTCGTTATGCTGATTACATGACACCCTCTATCCACAAATGTTTGTACTATGTTCACCAACATACATTGTCCACTCGGTCAGCATAGTTCACTTACAGGCTGAAACCATAAAGTACTTTTATAGTGTAAATAAAGCATGAAGTCTTGTAGGTTGGTAAAATATTTGTTTTAAATTCAACAATCTTTAAATAACGGTACAAAAATGTTTCTAAAACCCGAATATTGGTTCTGATGTGTTTTATATCCATCAGGAGCAGCACGCGGACCCATCCCCTCAGCTTGTTAGGGTCGCCCACCCACACCATCTCGGAAAAAGCACATTTATTATATAAGTCCTGAAACCAAATTGCATTATGATCTCAATATTCAGGTTGAATTTAAATTCGAGACCGTGAAAAATTGCCAAATTTGACTTGTCAGTTTAAAAACTACTTTTTCCAAAACCTTTTCCTTAATAGACATACAAATTTGGAATAATTTTCCATAGAGGTTACAAGTTTTCATAGTTTAGTGATTAGGTTAAAAATTTATAATAAACAATCACCTATATCAATCTATATTTATTATTCCTACTCTGGTATAGGACGTGGTGCTAATAATAATAATAATAATAGCATAGATAAAATATAAAATGGTTCCTTGGAAACCTTTAAATAAATAAAACCAAAATTCATGATCAAAATTAACTTACCTTCAATAATGGGGACGTAGACTAAACATCAATCTTGTCCATTCAGGTTGTCCAGTGATGGGGAGGCTGAGATTGAAACTTTCTTCGGGGTATCCTGAGGATGTTTTTACTTTAATTAATTCCCGCTTTATTTCTCTACACACGTGAGTACATTTCAACTAATATTATTTTACTCGTTCCTACCATATTGGTGTAATTTAATGAGGACAGTTTGGATGGTAAATAAGAGGTGGGGCCAAAAATAGCAATGAGAAGGTAAAAAGACATGGCATGTCACCCTCCATCAACAAGTTTGCAGTTCAATTGAACCTTTCAATTATACTATTGTATTACATAATATATAAAATTCACTCATACCAGCTTCAGTGGCCGAACAGTCTAAGACGTTTATATTGGGTTAGACTGGCCTGCAGATAAGGGGGAAAACATTGCTCGAATTCCGGTTGGGTCTACTAAGCGTGGCTTTACTTAAATGGTTTCCTACTATCCTTCCACGCAAAAGCTGGTAGATCATCTCTAAAATGCTTCCTTTCCCATACCTACCCCATTAGAGTAGTTATCGTATATGCGTATCCTCAACCCTACCCCATTAAAGTAATTAACATGCGTATATGCGTACAACTTGAACAGGTGAATGCGGTGATAGAAAAACTTCACATCTGGAAAACATACGAATACACAAGGACTGTATCCACTATTTCTGCAGGCTGTATTGGTAATAAGGGACGATGGGTAACTATGGGGTTCACCTAGGTCCACTAGAGGGTCATTATTCTCCGTACACAACTAGAGCTGGTGCGGTAGCTCTGGACAACACACCATCACTAAGCCTTATGACGCACGAACCACAAGTTATTCTCTGGAGACCTTTTTAGGTGGCAAACTACCATTTTAAAAATAAAACCATTAAATCAATAAAATTTGTATTCAATGAACGGTGTATATTTTATGCGTTACTGAGTTTTTATTTTTATTTTTTGCATCATGTCTTACTACCCGTTTGGGTTAGAGGCCTATGTATACTAAATTACGCTAGTGAATTTAGAGATTATAAAAGTTATATTTAGAGGAGGTGTAGCTGCATTTTCACGGAAGGAGAGTGGAAAACTAAGTTGGAAAAATAACCCTCAATACACCCGACCAAGATTAGAACCTCGATCTCCCAGTCATTAGCAGTCTAGTCTACTGCGAGAGTAGCGCCTTAGACCACACGGTCACCGATCTAATATAAAATGTCCTAATTGATGCTTATCAACAACAAAGGTAACGTCGAGATTAATAAAAAATTTTGTGTTGGGCGCCACTCCTGGAAACTAGGAGAAATAATAATA
>CABFWO010000207.1:368210-424479 GCA_902155825.1 Timema genevievae | reverse complement strand
CATGTAACCTCAAAATTTCACCCCCCACCACCACCCCCAATATTTATAATAATGAATATAATATTAATAATTGACCGTTAAAAAAATCATAAGTTTATCAATAATTGACCGTCAAAACCTTCTGAAAAGTTCATGAATAATTGAACTTCTGAGAATAATTCATAGTTATGATTCTTTTTCTATACAGCTGATATTTGTGGAGTTGTGGGCGAAATGCCTAAAATGAAAAGATGTTTTATTTTTTAAGTTGTCTTGAAAAACACTGAATTTTTCATATATGTGTTAGTCACTAATTGGGGTTCATTGTGAATTTGTAATTGTGATGATCACATAGTATTTGTTTTATTATCGAAATCAATTTTGCCACCCAAACAAAATGCCAACGTTCGGGCAGGACAACGTCTGTCGGGTCCGCTAGTATATATATATATATATATGTTTATATATTGTACAAGAATAGTAGAATAACCATTGTAAAAAACGAAATAAGAAATGTGATAGCATTGTAAAAAAAATAGTGAGTCGTAATATTATAAATAATTTATAAAATAACCCACTATAATTTGAAGAAATACTACTTTCAAAACGCGACTGTCAGTAAATCACCCTTAAATAATTTTTACCGGTAAAATTAAACATTTTTTTTTCTCATACTAAACAACTTTTAGATATTAATATTGAACTAAGGGTATAACCCGAAGGGGTATTAAGAGACAACAATAAAAAAATTGTTAAATTGTTAGATCCGTTTAGAAATAATAAAAATTTCTATAATTGGTAATTAGTAAACAACTATTAATGACTTCTTTTATATAAAACTTAGAATTTTATTTATCATGTAGTCCCCAGACACTCGTTTTGAATTTAATCGCTAAAGAAGTATTTACAAATTTTAAAATTTAAAAAAATAGCTACCACTGTTTGAATTTTTCACTATAAGCCAAATTAGAGTAAATAAAATATAAAATATTGTAAAATAATGTAAAATACTTCCCATATATCCATTTTGAAACAGATTATTATAATTGATATTTTAGAAAAATTTCAAATTTTCGAAATTCAGTCAATAGTATACCACCCTTAATCTTAGAGCCTTAAGTTATGACCATAGAACCTTATAGCATCAAGTTTAAGTAAATTATATAAACCAATTTGGTTTTAGTCTTGGGTATAAACTACAGAACGATAGACATAGGGACGTACATAAATGTAATTTCCACAGTTTTTAGTTCAGCGGCATCTATAGCTTCAGAATCAACCTTAATTTGTAGGCAAACATTGTTCAAGCATACAATATTTTCTCTATACGGAATCAAACTTTATTTTCTGTTCATGGTAAATTTCTTAAACTTTACCGCAAAAAAAGTTTTGAAAAACCATTCATACAATTCATTGATGTTCCTTCATAATAGTCTAGTTCTTTGATACTTTTTCCTCGGATTGATGCCAAGAAACGAAGACAAAATGGGAAGTCTGAGTTTAAAAAAAAATAAGATATATATATAACTATATATAAAAATTTGTGTTGGCGTACGATGTCATTTAAATAGGTCTAAGAAATAGACTTCCAGCGCCCAAAATTTCTTCGTAGGAACTCGACAAAAATTTAATTGAAATGTTGAACTGTGTTGGCAAAGAAATAGAGTATCTGGGTCATAGTTGGGAATTTCTGTGTAGTATTTTATTTTTGTTTGCGCCGTGGTTGATGAAACCAGCCCAGCCCCTGTTGCTAAACATATCCCATGCAAGTGTTTGTGGAATGTCTGCGGCTTATTTTTAAAATCTCTTGTGTACGGTTTGTCTCCTGCCACCTGGGCGTCTTGCTTCATGCGTGGCTATTTATATGAAGAAGTAGAAAAAAAAAGTATTTTGGCAGATGAACTTCTTTAGTGTAGTTTGGATGCCAATACAATATGAAAAACTGATTCTACTAACTATAGTCGAAACACCAATGGAAGAACTTTGGATGACCGTTAAGATTGTTGTTAAATTTACTTTCACATGACCATCCGTGCGCTCTGCACCAGTTACTTAATGATAAATGGCGCCAATCTCAAGAGCAGCAAAATTATTAATTGCTATTTGTTATCTACCAAACTTTCAATAACTTCTAGAATATTATTTCTATAGTCGTTTGACTATAGTACTTGTTTTTAATTTGAGGATACAGACACATTTAGTAACACGGATATCACAAGTGTCTGATAAATGTTTTACACCAATTGGGTACAATGAGATTATTTTATACTCATGATTATAGTGACAAAATCAGTCCTTCTAGGCAATAAATTCATTTCCACCTCCCATATTTAGATCAATAAAAATATGGTTATAGCAGATTTAGTGTATCTCTATACTACAATTAGTAAGTTTTTAATAAATAAATAATTTATAAATATAATCTGGATGCACATGAACCTAATAAAATATTCATCTTGATATTTATTATGTATCCTGATGTATTTATTAGTTTAAAATTTCTTCCACCTCAATTTAAGTCACTATGTCAAAAAAAAAAGGTTATATTAAACTCTCGTAGTGTTTCAGAGCAGAACACTCTAGAATAAACAAGCAATTCCTTGTAAATCATACTAATCATCTTATCACCTACGATAGAATGGATTATTTCTTTCATTGAATGTAATGGCGTAACCATAACCAAAATAGTAAACCACCATATAATATTTAAAAGTATTTATGGAATTTAATCAATAGCAGGCATATCATGTGCTTTGGTTTGTTGATTTTAATGAAATAAAATTATTACTCTTTTATTAAAGTGGGAAGGATCAGGAATTTAACTAAGCTGTAATTGACTTCCACTAACCAAGTCATAGAATAGAAAGCCAGTAGAGGAAATATAAGCTTTGCATCCTGTTGGATATAAACCTCGACTTATTAATCAAAGTAGTACTAATTGGTTACTTGATAGTTCATGTGGATTTAATTGATATTATATGCATGTATATATATATATATAAATATGGGACACTAAATAAAACCTTAAGATTATTTATTTAAAAATATTATCTTTTTCTTAATAGCTTTTACTAATTTAATATTAATAATGTAGGAATGATAAACAGAAGATTGATCGGTTCAAACTTCGATTCTAGTTAGGGAACTCAAGATAAAAATTACAAAAGTATGGTGAAGTCTTCTTTATATTTACTCATCAATAAAAAAAAATCTTTTCGTTTAACGTTTCATATTATTTTATATTTCTGATACCTAATATGTAGGACTTAATTTATTTACTTGCTTTCTGATTTTGAACACAATTTCGGCAAATTAAAACACCTCTCACAAATAAAAGATTAAAACAATACCAAAAGAGAAATAAAAAAAATGTCAAAGAAATTGGATTTGAATATAAAAAGATTGATATTTCACATTAAACTAAAACTATCATATTTTGTCATTTAAAAGCAAATACCGTATGTGTTTTATTGTGGTTTTTATTTAAGTGCTTTTTATATCCAACCCCCTTAATGAAACTTTTTTTCGCTCTGTTTAATTGCTACTAAGCATGACATATGATAAGTTTGAACTATAAGTCAGTTCTTAAATGTTCGTCTGAAGAAAGGATGTAAGGGCACTAAGTAGATAAAATAAACAAGTTGTGATATGAAAGTATGAGTGACTACTTCCTGAATCAGAGTTAATCCTGATACCTCTGAGTTAACGCTTCCTACTGTTTGTGAATGTATTAATTATTAGGTTGGATAAAGTTAGAATCGTAAAATTAAAACATAAATGTTAAATTAATATTCACAGATTCAAATGACAATTCTGTTAAGTTTTCAGCAACAAATAATAAATCAAAATTTTGTTTTTATTAGTTTTTGTAATGCAGTCTGAAGAATCTTTCATTTATATGAACTCATTTCTCAATAGCCTTTAAATATAATAAATTGTGTGAGCTCAAAATATATAAATATTATTTTAATATATAAATATTCTAGTGTAGACAACAAATAATAAATCAAAATTTTGTTTTTATTAGTTTTTTAATTCAGTCTGAAGAATCTTTCATTTATATGAAATCATTCCACAATAGGATTTAAATATAAAAAATTGTGTGAGCTCAAAATATACAACTATTGTTTCAATAGAAAAATATTATAATGTAGATGTATACAACTCAAAATAAAACCTTACCTTCGTCTGAGAGAATTCCAACACTAAATATAAAACATGTTTAAAGATATTAAATGCTACACTATAAAATAAAATCACGCTTCGCAAACTTTTCTCGAACTGACTACTTTTCTTTCTGGCCAGGCGTAGTTCACATTTATGATGTGGCGCAGCACCTTCCAATTGAGAAAAATAAAAAAAAAAAATCTCGGTTAAGTTTTCTAATTTATAAAACCCTTCAATTAAAAATATAAATTATAGTCCTATTCAACAAACTTTGATGTATATAATATATTTTGAGATCAAATAAATTATCGTTTTAACTAAATATCTTGAATATCTTAACCCTCATGTTATTTATAAATGAAAAATGTGTTTACACTGTCAGTGCTATTGCATTGTTATGGAATTAATAATTTAAAACTAAATGATCAGTTTTACTAATATTTATAATGTATGTTAAATACATTAATAAATAAAAAAATATATGATTAAAATCTTTTGTAAATAAACCGAATTATTATGTATACGTGTCATGCCTTGGCAACAATTACCACAATGCTACAGACTCTACGTTCGCTACGGACTCTACGTTCGCTACGGACTCTACGTCAGCTACGGAGGCTATTTACGCTACACTAGGTGGCCACACAGAAAGCTAAGCCGTGGTCGTTTCCCACAAATCTTCATCAAAGATGGCGGGTGTTCATGGTTCTGATATTTTACTTTACCATCAAAGAAACCGTAGACAGTAGTAAACATGTTCCATAAACACTGATATTTCAGAATTTCTTCAATTAAGGCTTCCGACATACTGTAGTAAAATAGTACGAGAGAAAAATACGAGTATAGTGCAACTAGTGTTGTAAGATACAATTAGAGTTGAAACTTACTAAACGAAAACTAGAACAAAAAGTCCAGGACTAAGGTGTCAACGGAGCTAGTCTACAAACACATGAGCTTGCCTGTTTTGAACATGTGCGTAGTCCACTATATCCCCCATAAAACTGTTTTTTAGATCGCTGGATAGGCGTCCAACGTAGCAAGCGTAGCGGACGTAACATCCACGCCGCAGTGTGTTTACTACCATTGTCTAATATGTTTGCGAACCTTTTTGAGTCGTGGCTAGCGTAGCGTCCGTAGCTTCCGTATTTGTAATTGGGGCCAAGGTTTTAGGACTAAGAACTACAGAAGGAACCAGAAGAAATTGATTTTACAAATAACTAATTAAAATTAGTTTATTTAATAGGTATGTTCAAAAACTTGTAGTTTAATTCTTAATATAGAAGATAGGAATAAGAATCAGATCTTAGAAGTAATAAATCTATATTAACTTGAAGAGAGGTTGGCAAACAAAAGTGACTATCATATTTAAAAAAAACACTGACAGGCAGCTCACCTGGATCTTGATCCCTGACCTCTCTCCCAAAGCAAGCCAAATACAATATAGTGAAAAGATATTTGACAATTCGGCTGACGTAGTGGATATGCACACCCTACCTATAATTGACATTGGCATTTTATTTAAATAGAAATTTGAACTATTTTTGAGACCACTGTGTAGGTTCTACTCTAAAAACATATGACAGTTTTTAATAAATACTTATGATGTTTGAAAAAATCTAGTACGTACAGTACACTATGTTTACCGTGAAAGGTATCAGTCTAACCTTGATGGACTATAGGGTGGCCCTATCTTATAAGATAAACTATAGTGAAACAATAAGTATTAAGCTTTTTACCTATTGGGGTAAACGAAGGGTACACTCTGTTCACAAGGCAAATATAAATCTTACCTTGACCGATTACGCTATGACTCTTATCATATAATCCATACCATAGTGTAGCCAAGCAAGGCAGGTTTGCTACCTTTCAGAGTAATTGAAGGTTTCAATATACAAATGTAACATATATTCATGAAATATAACTACAAGTCTAAAAGATACAATTAATTTATTTTTAATGTCAACTTTCTAAGCCAATGGTTACATCACAACATGAATGAAAATCTAATTTTACCAATACTTCCAAAGTATCTCAAGAATATGAACTGTACCTAGCTGAAAAAGTAGTTAAACCTCGGTACTATTATTATTATATTACTTTATGTATTACCTGATGATTGAACTAGTGTTACCCTTAAAAATTGTTAGTCTCGTGGACAAGCTTTATATTTTTAATAAAACATTTTAATTATCAATTTCTTCCAATTAGTATGTCTACGGTTACAATGCTTCTTAATTATACTATATTGGGAATGTCTCATAATTAAGGTGGGGCAGTAGGAATGCTAGAAAAGATCAGTATTTTTTGCAGGTTTTATATCAAAACATTGTTTGGATCAAAATAAATCATATATGGATTAGGTACAAATTTTCTTCACATGGGGACCTAATCATATGAATATCTTTCAGGATTGTTCTGGAACTTAATGACAATTTTTTCTCTTCGTTTAAAAAGTTTTCCATTATGTTCTTGACATATATTCAACAACTGTTGTCATCACCATATGAAGAAAATTAAACTTTATAATTCTACTGTAGAATTACTCTATTTATTTTATTATGTCCAAAAAAAGTTTTGCCACTATAATTGCAAAACACTGGCTTTTCTAGCGTTTCTTAGATCCCCACAATAATTTATTTTGTGAGTAGTATGCTGATATAGACAAATTTCATATAGTTCTGCCAATGGATATTAATAATTAAGCACTGTTTTTTTTTAACACCACGTCTTACTATCCGTTTGGATTATACAACTATATACTAATGACACTAATGGGTTTGGGATTAGGAAGTTTGAATTTAGAGGAAGTGCACCCGTTTTTGCACAAAGGGAGATTGGAAAACCATTTAGGAAAACCACCCTCGGTATACCTACCTGGGATCGAGCTCTGATCTCCCATATTCATCAGTTTTGTCTGTTGCGAAGGTAGCGCATTAGACCATGTGGCGACCGAAGCGGGTCTAATCACTGTTAATTAAGAATTGAGTTGCATCATTTTAAAACTTTCTTCTATTTAGAAGAGTATACATATCTGGACCTTTATAACTGTTATAATGTTATAAATTATGTTTAGCAACATGAATGGACTATGACGATATACTAACATTTCTAATAGTAATTTGAATACAAATTCTATTGCACATTGTATGCTTTTATCTCATACGCCCCTAATTTTTTTTGAGAACTGTGAAGATTTTGTTCATTGACTGGTCCACTCTAAAAAATACTCTTATTTCAGCGTCCCATCTCTCACATATTTTCCCCTAAATACATTTTGCTATTTTCCAGTAAAATTCAGGGATTTGAGAGTCCAGAAAATATATCATATCTCATAGAAACGAACCCATTACGTTTGTTTGATGAGATTACGATAAAACTGTTACTTTCAAAGTCATCTTATTATATAAAGCTAGCTAATTAGAAGTCAACCTCGGTGGTCTTGGGTTAAGACTTAATACCCGATGTGAGTGTTTTCAAACCAAGCCGAGGTCAAAAGATTTTTTTGAGCAATTAAATCCTTATCACAACTTTCATCTTAGGAGAATTTAAGTCTTCCCTCTAATAACGATTGTTGCATGTAAAATAACCCTAAAACATCTGTGAGAATACCTTTTCCGGCAAATTTATAGATCCTTTCGCACTCGCTCGTAGAAATTCTGTGTGTGAGGTAGCTGAAAAACACCACACTTCCTGAATTTCCCTAGTACATGAGATTTCTACCAGATGGTGCAGGCAGCACTATCAATCCTAAGGCCTTAATGCATGGCAAGCGTCCTATGGTTATAAATCACATCAAATCAACATTCGGATTGTTGACTTGAGAAAAAGATATATTAGATATAGGTGAATATATTTTAAAAAGATAAAAGTTCTGGATCCGATTTCAAACGATGTAGAAGCTCGCATTATAGACTATACTGATTTATTTGGAATTCCTGTTGGAGGAGTCATTCTAGTTTCTAAAAGAGATAAAGTAGGCTATTGTGATCGAGAATATCTTTTTACCTCGAGATTATGAAGAATCTATTTCAAATAATAAAAACTGTGTGTGGTGTATCACGTAAGTGATTATCATTAGAGTTTAATGGATAAATATTTTTACTTTTTACATTATATATTAAAATTTAACTAGAATTATGTACCTTTGAACCCAAAATTTTGAAACTTGCAATTTTGTCTATCTGACCCTGGGCTCACAGCCTAAATTATAGTGTATTTCTTCCAAAACTTTTTAACACCACATCTTACTACCCGTTCTGGTTATTTGTTATTATTATTAATATTAATATTAAAAGCACCGCGTCTTACTACCCGTTCAGGTTATACGCACTTACGCTAATGTGTAATGGTAGGGTGATTGTGAGATTAAATGGAGGACCTACAGCTTAAGGTGGAATCCGAACCACGGTGGAGGCCTGGCATTCCACAAATTCACAAGTTGTGATTAATACACGTCTTGTCTGAGGTGAAGGAAGGGTTTGGCAATCAGATAAATCTCTGCTGGGACCGAGGATTGAACCCCCGACCCATAGCACAGAAGTCCACTGGTTATATACTTATGTACTAATTACGTAAATGGTTTTATGGATTAGGAAGATTATATTTGAAGGAAGTGTACCTCCATTTGTTTAGAGGGAGAGTGGAAACCCATTTTGGAAAAACACTCCTCATTACACCGGACCGAGATTCTAACCTCAATTGCCCTATCATCGGCAGTCTAGTCTACTACGAGAGTAGAGCATTAGACCATGCGGCCACTGAAGCGGTTCTTTCAAACTTGATATAGATATCATATGATAATACCTCAAGGTGTATTTTTTATTTTAATTTACGCTCTCAAATGGAGGGTGGTTTAGTGATGATGAATTTCGAAAGTTTTTTTGTTGTATTGGCTTCAAAACTCTTTCTTTCTAAGGAAGTTTAACGTCGCGTTCTGAGCTGACTGATTATATTAGCACACGACTTAAAAGCCAACTAAAATCTAGAACAGACACAACATCCAGCTCTGGGCCTTTAATTCATTACTGTGCAAGAGGTAATCCTAATTTCAACAATGAAATACTCGGCCATGCCAAGAATCAAACCTTAATATTAATAATTTTGTTTCATATTTTTAGGCCTTTATGAAGAGTGTTTATAATGATTAAACAAATAAAATCTCTTTTTTTCTAAGGAAAACTCATTTAAGATTGTGTCTTTTTTTTAACTTCAGGCATAATATATATACTATATAGCCTAATATGAGAAAATTTGTATGAGTGTTTCAGAACGTTTATTTCAATTACCATCTGCATATGCATGAATATTTATATTGTTAAAGCTTTATTAGTTTTTGGATACCGAAGTAAAAGACCAAAAATTTTTATACACCTGATTACTTATGAACATGTTTTTAAAATTATTTCAAAAATGAACATAAACTAAAAATTTGGAGAAGATAATAAAATAGACCATTTTATAATCCAGGAATTTGCAATTTATTTACTAAATAATTTTATATAATCAGAAAATGTTGAGGAACACCGATATAGCCAAATATTTTTGGTCCCTTAAGAATTTGTATATAAATTAAAACTTTAAGTTCTAATGAAGTTAAAAAGCAACTCCCTCTATAACACAAATAATCAATTTAATATTAGCATTACAATGAACAATTTATGTTACTCTTTATTAAATACAAATTGGTGGAGTTTATATGTATGTACTGAAATGTATTTTCAATAATATTTCAATAGGGATTCAAACAATAAATTAATTCGGTCACTAAAACACAGGATTATTCTTCTTTATTTTATATACTAACTGTTTGATCACTGTATATCATTTCTACACATTGATAAGTTGAAAATATTAATCTTACATTTTACTCATATAAAGTGCTAAACTTTCTTTCTGGCTTTCTGAAATTTACACTAATTTAATATCACTACAGTGTTATAAAGTTTGATTAAAGAAAATACTCTCAATACTTGCCTGAAGAGTGTAGGTAAATCCTCCTTAACTATTTGTATTTATTTAAAAACATTAATATGCCTTTAAGGATTTTAATAAGAAAATTATTGTTTTAAAATTGTTTAAATTTTTTTCAAATAGCAAAAACTCTTAATCATATAGAGCATTTTTAGTGTTTATAATAATTAGATTTCAATAGATAAATATGTTTTACTCTTAACACGATATATTAAAATCAAAACCGAAATAATATGAAATGTTTTATACAAAACCATATGATTTTAACATTATTATGTAGACATCATGCCTAATTTATAATGAGTCCATATATTGATAAACAATTAGGAAAACTAGGGAAAATGTAGAAGCTTTTAATGTGTGTCGGCAAGGTAACATAGTTAAATGATAAACTAGTTATATAATTTAAAATTTAATTCCTTTATATATATAATAAAAGGATTAATTATTACTACTGTAATTATTAAAATAAATTATTATATAATCCTAGTTTTATCGTGTAAAATATTTCTGATTAAAGAAAGTTCGAATAAGAAAAGAAAGTTTTGTTTGTAATTTTTGTTGTGTGAGAATGGCTTGTGGCTGAATCCGCTGATGTAAATGGAGGGGCTCCAGCTTACTGTGTTAATGAGTGGCTCTGTCATAAAACTAATTGTTCTTCTCCTCTATATTGCACCGCGTCTCCAGTTCCACCCCTTACAATAATAAAACCTAAATGATTTTATTCAGCCATGAAAATTTCACTGCAGGCACGAGATTACTTTACGAAAGATATTAAAATAAGCTATCTTTGCGTTGTTGTGGATGGTGCAAAGTTTGTCTTGCCATGAAGGAATGAGACGAGTGAATTGCATTCCTTAGGCAGAGTCTCTATGGGCTAGCACCCCCTTCTCCCCCTTTCTTCTAATAACAAACGATACGAGAAGCTCACAATTTATCTTGGTCGAATAATTGGTATCTCTTACATTAAAAATATGTATTGTTGTTCTTATTGTTCTTTAATTACCATTTTATACTAGTAAATAATTTTTATTTGTAAGGTGCTTGGGTGTATTTCTATTTCATTAAAATCTTAAATAAAATAATAAAAGTATTAATAAAAAATAAAAGAAACTGTGAGAGTAACCATAATAATTTCACCTTTCTTGAGAAAATATTCCTGAATGTATCTGGTATTGACGAAAGTTTTATGATAACCAAATAACAAAGCTATTTTTCATTGATTAGATTCGAGAACTAATGAAAATGGCCTAAGATATATTATAGTTAGTGGTTTTTTTCAATAAATACATTATATACAACTTTTCCCAACGTGGTATAATTTTTTGAAGTCAATATTTCAACAGTAATATCTTGTGGCACAGTACTTTGAAGTTAACGGTTATAAATCGTATTACCTCGTACTTCAGTGCATCTTTTGTGCTGTTGAAGAGAATACGGCTTGAACCGAATATAATAATATATTACCATTAAAATACAAAATGTCAAGCTAATATTAAACTGGCATGCTCATGACGAGGAGATCGGGGTTCAAATTTCAGATGGGTCTACTATGGGTAGTTTATCCTAAAGGGCTTCCCCACTCTCCTTCCAAGCAACTACGAGTAGATTGTCCCTATAATGCTTCCTTCCTCATCCCTACCCAATTATAGCAATTATCAAATATACGATAACCCGAACAATGTAAGACATGGCTAGTAAAATAAATTGGTTTTAAAAATTCATTAAAAATCGTAAATAATAGGTGGCACAATAGACTAGCCCAAAATTCAGAAAGTCCCCTGAGTGGCACACTGGTTGGTAAAGTTTCACCATTCCTGCTATAGGAAATTGAATAAATTAAAAATTGACACCTGGACATTGGATTCAAATCCTGGACCTTTGGAATCGCACTAATGCTCTACCACTGAGCTATCCTGGGATAATCTCGTGGTCAGGGTCATTCTTCACTCATATTTTAAGGAAGAGTATAGCGTTGCCTTCTTCCACTATAGGAAATGTTAAAAAAGATCACCTGAGTGCAAGTATTGCAAAACAACGTATTTTTAATGAGTGTGGCATTCTACGACGACGAATGCAGGCATATAATGAGAAAGTATTACAAATACACAAAATCATAATTGTTTTTATAATTATGTTAACATAAAATAAGTATTGACAGCAAAAATGTATTTAGATTTTTACGAAAATACACTTCTAATGGGCTAGTAACTCCAAAAAAGGTTTTATTTTTGCATATTTGCATACTATCTCTCTATATGTGTATATGTATTATAAACTTCTGTGAATAATAAGACCTCACTGTGGTTTTCCAAATTTATACTATCTCAAAATATAAAAATATGAGCTCGGAAATAAAAAACATCAGGTAGTCTTATCTGAATCCACAAACATAGAATATATATTTGTACATCTTGGATCTAAATATTTTTATTAACTTTTATATATTTGATATATAATCTTATAAAAGTAATATAGATAGCATAGAGTTTGCAAGTGAGAGGAGGAGATTGGAAGAGATTGCATTTTACCAAACGAATCCCGGCCACAAGCTGGTAACAGTTCATGATGATGATAGAAGTAATAAGTTTTTGATAAATTATCGCTAAGATTTTATAATTTTAAAAGTATGTATTTTTTCTTGAATAATGTATTAGAAATTTTTCCTAAAATAATCAGTACGAAAGATTTGTTTTTATAAAATCGTAGAGATGATTCAGAATAATTTATACTTTTTTAAAGAAATCTAGCTACATAGCAAGAAATAATTGGTTGATATCCAAATATAATCAGAATGCTTTAACAATTGTTTCAATTTCAATATTTATTTAGTTTAGAAATAATTTAAAAAACTGTGCTCAGTGGTTAGATCATTGGTGTAGTAAGCCAAAGGTCCCGGGTTCGATTCCCCTGTCCAGGTGTAATTTTTCAATTTTCAGATTATAATATATATATATATATATATATATATATATCACAAATGTATTATAATTATATCGTATATAATGGGTGTATTATAATATATTTAAATAATTATATAAACATACATATATATGTATTATTAACTTGAAGAGTAAGTTATTATTATTATTATTATTATTATTATTATTATTATTATTATTATTATTATTATTATTATTATTATTATTATTATTATTATAAAAGCAACAAACACAAAAATTTAAATATGCAAACGTTTGTGAACTATATTTTGCAGCTTTTATTTACATTTTATATACATTTGTGTTTATCAAATAGTCTATTTACTTTCTGTCTCGAAAAGTAAACACTTTCAAACTTAAACTGACACAGTATAAACTTATGTTTAACGACAGTTTGCGTACTGAATCATTGTTCTGTGCAAACTCAAGCTTTTTTTTTTTTTTAATGGCAGGATATCTGAACGAAGGCCACCTATAAAAGTAGTGGAAGGTTTCCATCCTGTCAGTCGAATCTCTCTGTCAGGTGTAGATGTGTAAAGCATCATTAATATATGAGGTGAACGAGTGGACCGGAGATAAAGTGAAGCGCAAAACCATCTTGGTTACGCTTACCCTTGGTGATCTAGTGTGCCACACATACACACATACGCTAAATAATAATAAGTGATTGTCAGAGGACTTACCGTTGTGGCTAGCGGACCTACCTGCATAATTGAAATGGGTTGAATGGGGATTCTACTTTTTTTAAAAGCAGGGACGTGACTTTTAGGTGAGGTCGGTAATTGTCTAGCCAGTGTCGGCTGTAAGCTTGCACCGTGATGGAACAAATTATCACTAGGATAGGGTTTCAAAGATGATTAGAAATGAATGACGTTTCCACGAGGTGGCTTAAAGGCAAGTCTAAGCTTAAAGTGTTGACGTTCTAAATAACTCACTTTTTACTTTCTCATATCTCTCACTTTTCTTATCACCGCGTGCGTCTTACTACCCATTTGAGATATCGTTAATGTACTAATTATGCTAATGTGTTATGGATTAGGAAGGTTGATTTTTATGGAACGTGCACCCATATTTGCGTGTGGGGAGGGAGAATGGAAAACTATTTTGTAAAACCACCCTCAGTACACTCGACCAGGATCTAACCACCATCTCCCAGTCATCAGCAGTCTATAGTATATTGTGAGAGCTACGCCTTGGACAATATGGCCACCAAAGCGGATTTTCTCATTGTAAAAGAAAGTATTCTATTAGCTAAAAATTTATATATAGAGATCATAATGAGTCTTTAAGTTTATGAATGTCTGAATCAATTGAGTTTTACAATTCTGTCCCTCCCCATGGGATTCTGTCTGTCCATCTGTACCTGGCCACAGATCTGAATTGGTATTGTGTATTTTGTTTAAACTTGATATCTAGAGTTTAATTTAATTATATTTTTTAGCACCGCGTCTTACTATCCATTCGGTTTATACGCTTAAGTACTAATTACACTAGTGGATTAGGAATTGGGAAGGTTGAATTTAGAGGAAGTGAACCCGCATTTGCGTGGAGGGAGAGTGGAAAACCACCCCCAGTTCACCCGACTGAGATTCGAACCTCGATCTCCCCGTCCTCGGTGGTCTGGCTCAACACGACTGGCGCGTTAGCCAACTACGCCACCGAGGCGGGTGATATCTAGAGTTAAAGATGTTATATACATCAGGATATTTATTTTTTTATTTTTACCCTATTTTTCAAATTAATGGTGGCTTACTGATGAGTGATTTTTCTTATTACAATTTTTTTAATTGTATCAAATGATTTTGTATAGAATGTATATCAAAGGAGTATCAAAATTCTAAGTAACAATGTATATTTGGTTTTTGGGTAGAATTTTTTTTTTAGTTTATTGATAGGTGATTTTCGAAAATTCAAAATATTTTTAAAATGGCGACAAGACTTTGTTTAAAACTTTTATTTAAGGAGTGATTGACATTTCAAATAAAATTGTATTATACTTGTTTAAGGGGGGATATTTTTAACTGTAGTAGATTGATGACTTTTTTTAATATTTATAATATTTGTTTTAGCGAATTGGTTCATAATGGGTATATACTCAGTTCTTTTTTACATTATGAATAATCATATAATTGTTATTTGAATTCATTTTATGGTATTTTACTGATAACTGAATTTGGAAAAATATGAATTTAAATAAAAATAGCTGTAACAAGTTAGCTAGAAACTGGTATTAGGGAACTATTTTATTATATATACAATGATGTATGAAAATAACTTAATTTTTGGGTAGTTTACTCACAACAAACTATCGTAAATTCAGAAAAACTTGAAATCGGCTTTGAATATTGAGTTATAAATGTTTATCTGAAAGTAGTTTTTCAAGATAAATAAGAATACGTTTTATTTTTGAAAATAAAATGAATCTTATGGCAGTTAACACTTTTTTTATTTTTGTAAATTTGAAAAGCGTTTAAAAGATTTTAACAATTTTGTTTACAATTTAAATATAAAGAGTGTTTAATGTGATTAACACGATAGTATTTGTTTACAATGTGTGGAAAACTTACTTTAGGGCTATTTACTGAAAACCTATTTTTGAAAATTTCTTCCAAGTTATAACAAACAAAATGAAAAAGTGTGTAAGATTGTAGCTTACCATTTATTTATTTATCTCACTAAAGGGTGACATAAAATAAGGTAGGCTAAGTTATATGATCTACTCCTAAATATTTAAAATTCTATTAAATTATTTATTTTACAGCTTGACATTCAAAAGGACAAGTTGTGGCATCTTAGAAGCTATATAAGTATTTATAGATAAAGTTGATTGCGCTCCAAAATTTCAATGTTAAAATGAGCCTAGTCCTAGCTTGTATAGTACACAGTATAATATTTTTAAATTATTTATCCAAACAAATAAGATTGAACTATTAATTTTAATCTGTGTCATCTCAGGTTGGATGTCACTTATCAGTTACTTTTGAAATGTATAATGTGTTGAAACAAGGAGATGAAATTCCCCATTACTTTTTAATCTAGCCGTAAGAGTATTCTATTATGGTACTAACAGACAATAGGGAAGGGTCGAAATTAAAAGGTACATCGCAGTTATTTGGATATTCTGTTCGGTAATATTAAGGAAGGTGTTGCAAAAAGATGCATGGATTTTATTGGATGCTAGTAAGGCTTAGAAGTGAGCGCTGAAAAGACTGCTTATATGATCACACAAAGAACACAGATAATTTAGAGATTACTGCGAACACCATACCATTTGACATGGTTGGGGAGTTTAAATATTTAGGAACAATTTAAAAAGCAATAAACATATTAGAGTGAAAATTTACTAAAGAATAAAGGAGGGAATTATATGTTTACTACTTGGTCAGTAATTAGTTGACAACTCGCCTGGTATCAAGGAATGTAAAACTCAGAATAGACAAAACAATAATTTTATCGGTTGTTCTCTATGGGTGTGAAACATGAAAATTTAGGGTGTTCTAAAACCAGGTGATTAGGAAGATATCTAGTTCAAAACGGGATGAGGATAATGGAGAGTGGAAGAGGCTAGTTAATGGTAGGTTACATACCCTTTACTAATCACAAAACATTGTTAGGATAATCAAGTCTCGTTGATTACGGTAGGCACGACATGCAGAGAGAATGGAATATTCAAGAACCGTGTTCAAGGTGTTGAATGATAAGTCCAATAGAAAGAGACCATCGGGAAAACCTACTCGCAGTTGGGAGGACAACATTAGAATATACCTTAAAGAAATAGGGTTTAATGAGGTGGACTGGATAGAACTGTCTCAAGACAGGGATAGATACATATTTTTTTTTGTAAGTGCGGCAGTGAACTTTCGAGCTCCCAATACTATAGAGTAAATAAGTAAGTAAAATTAAAAAAAAATTACGCATGGACTAAAATGAATTAGTTATAGAAAATAATGAGATTATAAATCAATATTTACTTAAAAACATATTTTTTATTAATTGTGAACTATGGCTGAGTATCATTGAGTTAATCAACAACTAGTTCCCTAATCTTATAGCCAAAATTATACATTATTGTATAGCTAACATATCAAAGATAAATTTGTTTGTTAATTTTATGGGAGAAAACCATTATATTTAATATATACTAAGAGGTTATTAGTAACGATTTTTTACTTGTAATTTGATATTGTCAAGAACTCCACTGAAACAAAAAAACCTTCTTTTACAGCATTTTTCTTGTACCAAGTCTTATTAATCTTCATGGCAATCTTTATACACTATACACCAGGCTGGTAACGATAAGGACGGTTGCGTTTTAGAAAAAAAAGTACTTGCACTTGCTTGAAGGAACAGTGGGAGACTATTTAAGAAAAACCACACTCAGTAAACTCTGAATTGATTCAAACCTGGACTTCCTCATCACCAGAAAACCAGACAAGATAATACTGACGTTTAGTACTCGGGCTCACAATTGCGAGTCAAGGTCGATAAATTCCACAAAATTGTATAACCAAGAGCTAATAATTTTACAACTAAAATAAAGGTATACAATACAGAAGAAACAAGTGGTCAAGGGAACACAACTAATGCAGCTGAACGCTGTATTATGAAGCTATGGAGGCCAGGGCTCAAATATAACTGTCTGCTCTGGTAGAACATATTCACAGATATGGGTGTCTATATTCTTTATATTAAACATTGTTATGCTTTTTCCTTTTGCTGGATGGCTTCTAAACTGATTTACAGTATCGGGATTATAGCTTACAGCTACATACAGTCAGACTAATGTAGGAAGGATATTTTCTGACAGTAACTTAATAAAGAAATACTAAAAAACCTCCATGTATTTGTGCTTAAGGTCATGTGATCTGCGACTTTCCATTTTTGTTAGGTAATTTCATTATCTATTACGTAACACTAATGATAAAGTTAAATGATATGAAAGTTGACCACACATTTTATGTTAGTATTTTCTAAAAAATCCTTTCTACCAGATTATGTCCATACAATCATATAGTTTGCCACGTATCCTAAGGCTAACGCTAAGGCTACTTACAATTCAACATTACATTTTCATCTATTCAAAATATGAGTTATTAAAGAAATCATTGGTAACGTGGGTCTGTAGTATAGGGCTAACAAAATGATGGATTTCCTGTGAAAAGGATGGTAAAGGTTTGAATCTGGGTTGGGCGGATTTGAAGTGGCTATCTATCTACATGTGATTTAATAATGTGGTTTTCCCCTCCCTTCACGCCTGTTTAGGCATTTACTTTGAGAAACCCTTTTAATATCTTCCCCTTAGAATAAATCGTTATTAGTATTGGCGTTGATCGCAATAGTAAAAAAAACATACATATATAGTAATACAAAATAAATAGTCAATCCTTTAGGATGGAAATGTAAAAGAAAATGTTCTGATAATACATACCTTGGTATTAAAATGATCGCAACAACATTCTGTTATGAAGCCCTGTTCCCACACTTACGAAGAAATATTACATAATTTATAGTCATCATCATTATTTTATTTCTGGTATCTATTCATAGCGTTCGGAAACTCATAAACCTAACTGCACATATAGCTTGTTTGAATCAAAACTAATACAAAATCCCTGTACACTTATACCCGGAAATATACTCTAATGCCATCAAATTATGTTCAAAATTTCAGCGTATAGTGCCGGGAGAGCAAAGCTGTGGAAGCACGCGTGTACAACAAGTTGCAAATGAGTTAGGCACGCGGCACTGCACATATAATAATGGCAAACACTTTCTGTGATAAAGGACCGGTAATAATGACCCTTAGAACGTACTCGCATTTGTAGATGGACTGGTGCGCTGTTTACTATTAATTGTGGTATGTTATTCTACTCTGCTCCAAGATGTCGAGGTGTGTAGTGCTGCGCGCCTAGCTCTTATGCAACCTATTGTGCACGAATGCTTGAACAGTTTTACTCTCCTGGCGCTGTACGCCGAAACTTTGAACAAAATTTAATGGCATTAGCATAGTTTTCCGGATGTAAGTGTATGGGGATTTTGTATTATTTTTTGTTCAAACAAACTATATATGCAGTTTGGGCTATGAGTTTCCGAACATCCCGTATAGTTTTGACTTCAGTTTTTTATGTAATAATTGAGAGAAAATACAGAATGTCTATAAAAGAATGTTAAATTCCCAGCGATCAAACCACTTTAAAAACGATTTAATTCCATATGTGGCGTAGTATATTATTTTTTTCCCAGTGATATGAGCTTTACTACTTGTCCAGGATATTTCTATGGTTTATATTATTGAGCTAAGGATAAGGATGCTGTATTGATTTAGTGTAACTGCAATTGTTTGGAGGGAAAGTGTGAAACCACCTACTAAAATATAACTTACTACAACCAAGTTGGGTTCAAACCCCAACCTCCCTCTCACCAGAAAAACTTCACAAGATAAAACTGCCGTCTTGGTCCTCACTCCCACTGATACGGACACTCATCTTATGTACAGTATTCAAATTAATTATTTTTCTAAAACCTCAATTAAAAAGTTGCCCTTAAATCATATTTAAATATTATCTCAAATTAATAATAAATAAAAGGGCTTCTTATTTTAAATAGAATCAAACAAATTGTATTAAAATTCACTGCACACTCGTATCTAAAAAGTTCTAAGCTTCTTCGATCTTTCTAAATGTTTTGTAGTTTCGTGACATAAAACCCAAATGTTCTACAGGGATCTTAGCTTGGTACTTTCTTATTCTATAAATGTAGAGATGCCATCCTAAATTAAATTGGTTTAAATTATTTCCGGTGTTCACAAGTCTTCCAGAAAATAACAGTACGGTACAGAATGTTTTGTACACAGCTTTCATGGTGAAATCTTTCAGCCATAACTTGAAAGGCCCTAGTATATAAGCTCCACCATAGTGTAAACTGAAATTGTAATCTTTATATCTTTTAGAGTAAATGAACTGTACATTCCACTTACTCTGAAAGGTGGCAATCTTACCCTGACGGATTATACTTTGGTCCTATCTTGTAAGCAATATCATAGTGGAATAATGCAAGGTTAGCTTGCAAGCTTTCACGGTAGATGAAGGTTACACTCTGGTTAGCTTACCTTGAATGATTACATTTTGGCCCTATCTAATACGCAAGACCCATAGTGTAGCATGTCAAGGTAAGTTTGCTACATTTTGGATAAAATAAGGTTATATATAAATGTTAAACATTCTGAAGCAAAAGTTGTTCTCCATTTTAAATAATGGACTTTTAAAATAATTAACTAGATAATTTAAAGGAAAATTCTATGAAATCATAAAATGATTATAAATATTAATATAATTTTAATACATATTATTTTAATCTAAAACAAGATAAAAATCTCTTTAAATTGATCACATCAACGTGTAACTGATACCAACTCCATAACGAGTACTTAAATCAGTATTATTTTAGTTTTATTCGTCCCAGTTTGAATATTAGGTAATTTATCTCTATTTTTATATTAACGTTGACGCATTGTTTAATCTATCGTACTCGCCTCGATGGTGTAGTTAGCTAACGCACTAGTTTCGTGTTGAGCTACACTGCCGAGGACGGGGAGATTGAGGTTAGAATCTCGCTCGAGTGAACTGAAGGTAATTTTTCATAAATGGTTTTTCACTCTCCCTCCATGCAAATGTGGGTTAACTTCCTCCATATTCAACCTTCCCAATTTCTAACCCATTAGCGTAATTAGTACTTAAGCGTATAATCCGAACGAGTAGTAAGACGCGGTGCTAAGTATTATTATTACTATTTAATTTATCGCGTCTCACTACCCATCCAGAATATACGAACTTGAGTTGTCCTAATTGGATAGGGGTGAGTAATCTGTAATCTATAAGATAATTATGTACTAGTATTGTTGTGTGACGAGAGTGGGAAACCTTTTAGGAAAATACACCTTCCGTAAACCAAGCCGATATTGGAACTGTGACTATATGAGCTTAGCATATAGTTCGTGTGTACATTGATAGAGGTATATCCGATAGAGATTAAAACAGAAGAATAAAAACTATTTTTCAGTCAGCTATTCAAAACCAAATATTTACTCACAGTGCATCAATATAAACCTTTACTGGCCTCTTGGTCCGGGTACGATTCCCAGTGGTACCATAGGTATTTTTCCCGAAAGGGGAACTCTTTCTATTATCACTACGGTCTGCTTAATTTGGCTTAATGAAGGTTTCAGATTTACACTGACTTCACCATTCATTATCACTATCATCAAATCATCTTGTTGCGGGTGTGACTTGAAGATAACCTCCAAGGTATATCCTAGGCAACGTTATATTGCCACGGTGCGTATAAAAGTCTACAATACACAGTGACCGTTAAATTGGCCATATAATAAAAAGTCCTCTAAATCAAATGAATACTCCTTTTTTTTGCAGAGTATCATCGAGAGTAAGAATTATTTCCCTTTGCGTTTTACCTTCTTGACGTTTAGTTTAATCACGGAGTATTGTGTTGGTTAGTTAACAAATAATTATACCCAATGAAAGAGTAGCATGGAACTATTTTGATGGAAAATAATATAACTTTAATATATCAAACTGTGTAAACACGTTCTTGAGAATTTGATTTATGTAAACGGGTGAATGTTGCTATCAGGGGTACAGTGAAAAAGAGGGGAGGCCCAATTTTATCTTAAAAGGAGTTAGTGCTTCCATCTGTTATACATTCATAAGACTTTTCTAAAGTACTTTAGATGATTGTTAAAAGAGGTCTTTGTTATATTTAAATTAATTAAAAATTGAGTTTTGCCGTAATCTTAATAGGGTTTGAGATTTAAAAGTTATTATCTTATAAAGTGTGAAATGTGACCTCCCCCTATTTCCCCTGTATCCTTCATTTAGTACCATGTCATTTGGTCCTTTTTTCCCCTCTGACACGGTGGTTCGGTATGACCCCCAAGGCTAAGCTGACGGTACTAATAAAGAGCATTGCTCCGTTTCATCCCTTCACGACTGAATCAATCAATAACGCTCTACCCTGTGTGTCTCTTCATCAGGCCGTAGCTCTTGACAAGGCCGGCATCTAATTACTTGACTGGATCCAGACCCGGCTACTGTCCTGTTGTTTACGTGTGTGGGGGAAGTTAGAGGGAGAGGTTGGGTGGGAGGAGTAGGAACACTCAGTTACAGACACCCACACAACCTTTCCTCACCCCCTTTCCCCTTCCTTTTCTCTCTTGCCCTAACGAATTAATTCCCTAGCTGAGCTGTTGGCACCACCACGGCTCTCATTCCAACCCATTCACCTCGCACTACATCGCACTTTTTTTTCCCATCGAGAAAGGGAGAGTAAATTCTCTAATTTTTGTATTCTCTGACATCACCTAGAGCGAAGAATTAACTTTCTAGTGTGATGGGTGAGTATCATTACACAATGACATCTACCCAAGAGAGATGAGCTTAGATGGGGACGTCACAGAGGATCTGTTACAACATCAACTCAAGCGCTTCATCAAATAAATTGGTCAATTCAGAATAAATCATAAAGTTTAGTAGCTGTATAATATTTTAACCTCCTGATAAATCATCTTCAACTGCTAGAGAGGAGGGGCATTTAATTTAAATACATTACGTCACATAACGAAATCTATTTGCGTTAGCTTATAAATTTTATTAAAACCCATGGTCAAGAATACCACAATAATTTTTTTCACTGCGTCTCATGACCCATTTGGTCTGTACGCATTTTCACATTTATATTATCAACGTTATTATGGCAAGAATTAGGAGGTTAGAGTTTTAGAGGATATGTACTTGAATTTGTGTGGAGTTGGAGTGGATACAATAGTTTGGAAAGAAAAACACCTAAGCATATCCAAATGGGATTCAAACTCTGATAATCCCATCACCAGCCAACCAGACTAAGTGAACTTTACATTCCATAGTTTATCCAAACCTACTGTAGAAAATTAATAATGACATACCCTTATCGGTAGGCACATCGATTGTCGTAAAGCAAGCTGCTCCATTCTGCTTTGACAGTAATGAGAAGGATGGGGCTATCATCACGGTTTAGAGTATTATAATTTCCTATTACTATTTAGTTCACAATTTTATCTCCCCACAAATGTGGGTACAATTCATATAAATTATGTATTTGTCAATAGCATGTGATAAGAGCTAATGGGCATTAAATTGTGGTTTTAAAAATTACTTTCCCACACAAACTTCATTTTACAGCTAAGAGTCCATTTGGGGGCTGTTTAAAAGTATATTTAGTTTTACTTCCACCAAATTTTGTTCTTAAAATATTATGTAAACATTATCATACCAAATATTTTCACTAACACCGATAAACATAGTAACTTTATTTCTAGTTTTAAAGGCAATGAAACTATACTAAAAAATTATAATTTTGATTTTTTTTCATGGATAGTATAGCTTTTGATAAATGTATTTAATACTAGATTTTATTTGTGCAAGAGTTTCACGGGAACATATGTATCTTATCTTAAATTAATAATAGTCTTCCTCTAGGTAAAAAATCGATCATATCCCATCGCCAATTATATATGCAAAAAAAAACCAACAGTATTGTAATTTCATTGGTTATATTTCGATGTTTAGAGATAGTTTCATCTTCTGCTTTAACACAAACTAAGAATTTACTTCCTAATTTTAAAAATCATGCCATTTGTGAGCAGGCTTTAAGTAGGCCTATTTAAAGTCTAGTTTGGAATTTGTTTTAATTGCCGCATCTTACTATCTGTTCAGGTTATACGCGTGTATTTTTATTTACTATAGTGGGATAGGAAATAGAAAGGAAGAATTTGAAAGGTAATATATCCGCATTAACTTAGAAGAAGAGTAGGAAACCATTTAGGAAATCCACTCTCAGCAGACCCGGCAGGGATATGAACAACAATCTCTCCGTCATCAGCAGGCCAATATAACACGAGAGTGACGCCCCAGACCGTTCGGCCAATGAAGCAGGTTGGTTGGATACCAATGAATTAATAAATTAACACTTGTATTATATTAAGTATTTTGTAAATGTATAATTCATGTTAATAACAGTGTATAGAGGTATGAAAATACATATAGGTGGAGTTCTTGCTATAATTACTTGAAATATTAAAACATGTCATAATTAATGTCAATAATTATTTAAAAACTATTTATAGTTAATGCAAATGCATATGGGCTATATCTAATCTCTCTATTTTCATAGCTCTGCGTCTTACTAACCGCTTGGGTTATACGCTTATGTTACGCTAATGGTTCTAGGTATAAGGAAGGCCATATTAAGAGGAAGTGTACTTGAATTTGCATAGAGGGAGGGTAGATTTTTATTGGAAAAAACTACCTCAGTACACCCGACTGAGAATCGAACTTTGATCTCCCCGTCAACGGCAGTCTAGTCTATTGCGAGAGTGACGCCTTAGTCCATGCGGCCAGTGAAGCGGGTTCCAATCTCTCTTAATCCTCCTTACGAGTAAGGGGTCATCCATAAACCATGTAGATCCGTTAAGAAGGGGGAGGGAGTGGTGAGCTCTAATGTATACATTGTGTTACATGGGGGAGAGGGTGGTTACGTCAAAATGTTTCGTAACACAGATCTAAAACTTAAATTATAATGTTTAAATAATATTATCATTGTTCATGTTCTCACCGTTGGTAAACAAACTCTTAGATAACTTCCGAATATATTTGGTGTTTAAAATGCAAGCTACTTTTGTTTCCCAATATTTCGAATGCACCTCGGTGTTGCTGTCTACCCACTACTACAAATAAATGTTGTCTCTGGCTTCTTATTTTCTGCACAGTAGTATTCAGCTATTTATTTGTGTTGTTAAATTAACTGACTAGCTCATGTGAATACATTCCAAAAAGAAGACTCTTATGTGATTTATATTAATAACAAAAAAATAATAGAATAAATTTACAATATTAAGTCCTAAAGACTAATAACTGAATACACTTTCGTCGGTAGCAAACACAATAATCAGAAACCAAATATATATTTTGATTGCTTCAATTTACGTTGTTGGTAGCTTATATAGGAGCTAATCCAAGAAACCATGAGAACAAGCTGCTTCGGTGGCCACATGTTCTAAGGTGTCACTATTGCAATAGACTGGACTGCCTATGACGTTAATCCTGATCGGGTGTGCTGAGAATGTTTTTCTAAATGACTTTACACTCTAACTACATGCAAATGCGGGTGCACTTCCTTTAGATTAAATCTTACTTATCCATAAAACAAGAGCATAATTAGTTGATATACGTAAAACCCTAAAGGGTAGTAAGACGCGTTGCTAAAAAAAATATAGTATGTAAATAAATACTTCCAGTGCCATTGGCTAGTGATAAGACAATAGCTTTCTGGGTCAGATTAAATTAAGTATGCATATAACCAGTAGACCCAATTAAAAGATATATCAATCAGTGGTATGGAACCAACTTATTTTTCTAATAATACATTTTAAGTTTTTCTAGGAATAGAATCTTAGGTGGGATGGCAAGAATTGCAAGTTAAGGCCAATATTTTTGCATTTTTTACGACAAAATTCTTTTTTCGGAAATTCTCCAATAAAAACATGTTATTGACTTTCTGTCAATGAACACTGTCGTTCTAGAATTTAATGACAGCTTTTGCGCTTTATTTAAAAATTAATTTTTTTTAGCGCCACGTCTTACCACCCATTCGGGTTATATTCACGCCTATGTCCTAATTACACTAAAGTGTAAGAAATTAAGAAGGTTAAATTATATGAAGTGCACCCAGATTTGCATGGAGGGAGAGTGGAAAACAATTTAGGAAAACTGCTCTTAGTACACCTGACTGGGATTAAACCCCGATTTCTCCGTCTCTGGCCGTCTAGTCTAACACAAGAGTAGTGCGTTAGACTATGCAGCCACCGAAGCAGGTCTTCATTTAAAAAGTATCTTATCAAATGCTATTAAGCTCATGACCAATTTTCAAGAACTGTTTAAATTACAATGTGTAGAATGATATACTATGGAGCAATATTTAATTTATTTTTTTTATAAAAAAGTGGTTTACTATTAAAACTGTAAAAACACAGCCCTTTCTCGCGTCCCCTTCCATCCCACCTCTATGGTGGAAAGTTTTAATGTAGAGGCTAGGGTGATGGAAGAATAACTTATTTCCATTGTGTGAAAGGGTCTTCTTGTGAGAACTTAACACTGTTTGCTAACCCACAGGGCCATTCAAGCCGGGCACGTGGAAGAAGGAAGACTCTACGCCACAAATTCGCTTCTTAGCACGCGTTTATTCGTGAGTTTAGCTGGCGGTGGTGATTGTAGGGAGAACTAGCCTTAACGATCGGGCTCTGTGGCTCCCTTGACACCTTCAGAGAAAGCTACTTGTAAAAATGAGAGAGACTTACTTGCTCGGAGCAGGGGAAAGTCATATAACAGCTACACAGGAAATGACACACTTTACCTTCTGTATGGCTCCATTACTGTACTGCCAAAACTTTTTACATAGAAAGAGAATTTATTTTTCTGAATTAAAATTGTAGTTTATTTTGCAGTGATATCATGAAAATTAACAAAATTTAAGAAACATAAACCCAAATAAGATCATTGTAATATTATAATAACTTCTTATGTAATAATCTGAATTTAATAATAATTAATTTAACTTAATTATAGCTTTATTTCTTTCAATATTTTTTATCATCACTCCTTAACATCTGTTCAGGTAGCACATTTATGATGACTACTCTAATGGGGTAGGGCTAAGGAAGAACGTATTTTAGAGGTAATAAACCCGTATCTACGTGGAAGAAGAATGGCAAACCATTAAGGAAACCCACCCTCAATGGACCCAACCGTACTCGAACCCTGAACTCCCTGTCATCAGCAGGCCAGTCTAGCAAGAGAGTTACACCTTAGGGCTTAGATCATTTGGCCACTGAAAAGTATTATCAATAATGTCTTTGCATATTTCCAATAGATATTTACAATAACTTTCCTTATTTATAATAGTTATAACTGTTATTAATAATAATTCGAAAATTAGCATAGTCAAATATTTATATATATAATATAAAATTTTGAATATATAATTGTTCAAAGGACATTTATAAAACAGTATAATATAAATGTCTTAAATATTATAATAAAATACAATATTGCTTTAAATAATTATCAAGTACATCTCGGAGAGTAGTTGTTAGTAGGTGGACTTTCGTAAAGAATGATGTAGTATCGAAAGAGTCAAAAATGGCAGTATATAAACCTGCGTTAGCGTCAGGATTGTTTTATGTGAAGCGTGGATTTGTCAGTAAAAACACAGGAGTAAGGTGAATGTGGTTGGAATGAGATATCTAAGAAATGTATGTGGAAAAGCTCGTATGGACAGAATAAGTAATGAACAGGTGCTGAAAGATTGCTGTTTGAAAGGGAGTCCAATAGGTAAATGTGTAAGAAGTGTCTTACGTTGTTCTGGGCATGTTGAGAGGATGAGTGTGGATCGAGTGACGAAACAAATATATGACTGTAGAGTGTGCAAATCAAAAGGAAGGTGTAGGCCATGGAAGACGTGGCTAAATAATGTAGACGGATGTGTGAAAAAGAGAATCATTAAGAGTTTTAAGAATAAATTAGCAATTATGACTCAGTGTATGTATGTTGTTGGAGCAAAGAGACTATACAATAATAAGGAAGTTTGGAGAGAGATAGTGAAGATATATTTGGTACAGAGTTGTTTTTGAGCTAAGTATATACACAATTTCTTGCCTACGTCATAAAGGAACGGTGTCATTAGGTATGTATGTAGCTATGTATGTATACAAGAATTAAGTTAAAAAATATCTATAACATAATTACAAAATTAAACTTAAAAACATTAAATAACCTGTATTTGTTCTAAAATACTGCATTTAAACTTAAAAACTTAAAAAAAGATTATTTTTTTTTGGTAAAAATGATTCCAAATTTAGATTAAACTAGTGCGTTTTTATTTAAGTGCTCCTGATAAAGATTGTTCAGTATGAATTACATTATAAAAGCGTTTATTTATATATCCGAAAAAGAGCAAATCTTAAACAATAGATTTCCTTAATCTAAGATACTAGGCCTATTTCCTGAAAATTGAAAAATTACACCTGGACACGGAAATTGAACCCGGGACCTTTGGCTTAGTACGCCAATGCTATAACCACTGAGCTATCCAGGATTGGCGTACTAAGCCAAAGGTCCTGGGTTCGATTCCCGTGTCCAGGTGTTATTTTTCAATTTTCAGAATATGATATCTAGATGGAGTAATTCCCACTTATAAGCATAAATAATAGCTCTGGCTATTAATTCTTAAGATACTTTTGTTTATTGGGGGTGACCTGGTGGTCTAGGGGTAAGGTGTCAGACTTCTGTGCTAGGGGTCCGGGGTTCAATCCTCGGTCCCGGCGCAGATTTATCTGATTGCCAAACCCTTCCTTCACCTCTGACAAGNTTCAATCCTCGGTCCCGGCACAGATTTATCTGATTGCCAAACCCTTCCTTCACCTCTGACAAGACGTGTATTAATCACATCTTGTGAATGTGAGGAATGCCAGGCCTCCACCGTGGTTCGGATTCCACGTTAAACTGTAGGTCCTCCATTTCATCTCACAATCACCCTACCATTTCACATTAGCGCAAGTGCGTATAATACGGACGGGTAGTAAGACGCGGTGCTAATAATAATAATAATGTTTATTGGGAATAAACACAAGAAATAATATTAATATATTTGTATGATTATTATGACAATGTGAGGATTAATATTTCCTAAATTTTTCCACATATTATATTCCAGGGATTTTTCTTAATACCTTATGAATATTTATAAAAATTTGTTTATATGTTTTTAAAAATCATTAAGTTTAAGCTTATTGGTTTAGAGATTAGTTCCTTTGTAAATTAGTTTAGAGACTTCTAATAGAGCTTAGAAATTTAATTTAAAATATTTTGAGGCTCCAAGATACGATTTTGCTTCTCGATGAAAAACAAAAATAATATTAAATGGGATGTGTAAGCTTATATTAGTTTTTTACTAAGTTTGATTGAAAATAAATAATTATATTTTAATTATTGTTTGTAACAACGTATTTTAAAAATAATTTAAAACACATACATTTGGTGCATCCATACATTTAGTCCTATTAAATTGTCTATTACGTACAGTAATATTCAATGTGAAAATAGAGTTTTAAAATAAATTATTCAGCCATGTTTTACATTATGAATTTAGGCATATAAAAATAACAGTCTCACACAAAATCAACGAAGCCCCATAGTATTAATTTATACATTGAAATTTGATTTAATTAAATATATCCTAAGGTTTCGAGCTTAGTAACTTAGTACAAGATTAAATATGAATAAATACGGTAAACATAAAAGTATCTATCTATTGCAGATGTGAGTTTATTAGATATAAAAAATAACCATGAAATAAACATATCGTAAAGTGTAACTAATCATAAATTTAAATGTTGATTTTATACTAGAAAACAATGTGTTATTCCTCTATATTTGTGTGTACACTAATATTAAAAATATTAATAAATACACTCTATATATCCTATTTTATAGAATGGTTACTAGGACACTAATTACATCACAACTACCTGGTAGTATTTTCTAAATGATATTTGATAGTAAAATCTGTAATATGTTCATAGTTAAATGGTTTTATTTCAAAGTACCCTGATGAACAAAATAAGAGGGTGTTTGACATTTTGTGTTTTGGAAAAAAAAAAAAATATATATATATATTTACCAATTGGCCAGCTAATGTCTTATTAGCAATATTTGTTAGTCACTAGTTTAATACATGCGATATCCTAATAACAACATATGTTAGTCACAAGTTTATTTGGACAAATTTCTCCTGAGTTAAAATTCACAAAAGAATGATTATTTGATAAAAAAATAAAAGAGTTAGTTTTATTCAGTAAATAACATAATTTTGCCAAAAATAATTTGAAGATAAGAGACCAAAACAATTTATTTGATCAGAAAAGTTAACTTCAATTAATATATTTTTATTATTTTCTAATAATAATATTAATTTTAATCTAATAATCAAATGTACAGAATTCAGACTTTTTTTTATAGTATGTACTATATTTTTTGTTATTATTTTGTTTCAAGATTTTGCGTTTTAACCATTTGAATTTATTAATTTTAGATTTCTTAAAAGAAAATACTTTTTTTTCTATCCTCTTTGGAATATTGATGTTTAACATTTTATTGGACCATTGAAATTGCCACACCAAATATAAATGAGTGTTTATATCAGGACTGAAGTGGTTAGAAATTCTCATGTTGCAATATATCACGTATGTTCTACGGAGCACAGGTATTTCCATTTCTCCTTGTTGTGGAAAACGGCCATGAATAACGCCCACTTGGCGGCGGTGGTGTCGTCGATCTATTTCCCGTCTCTTGCGGTCAGGGCTCACAGAGAATCTATCGCACCCTCTTTCCCTCCCTTTTCCCTTCCCCCCTTTCCCTTCCATTCCCCTCCTTCGCCGTCCCGACTCTGCATGTGCCCAGAATTAATTCTGTGTGGCATCTTAACTATTGTACATAATAACACCTCACCCTCAGCCAACTCAATATTATCACAAGACGCCTCGTAGCAAAGGGGGAGAATCAAAAGGACTACTACACCTTGTTTCCAAGCAACACAACCATTTAGATGAATTCATAGGCTTGCATTCATAGTATCTCAAGTTTACGTGATTACTATAAATTAATTGTTGTCGTTTTTGGTCACCCAATCTGACTAAATGCTTTTTAGTAACACTAACAGGGTAGGAAATAGGAAGGTTGAATTTAAACGAAAATGGCATACATTATCTTGGAGGGAGAAGAGAAAATTATTCAGGAAAAACTAACCTCGTTACAACCTGCCGGAATTCAAGCCCTGACCTCTCTGATACCCTCAAGTCAGACAAATGAGCTTGACGGTTAGACCGTGTGCTTACAGTCGAGGATAATTCATAGCTAGAAACACAATAAAATATTCATATTTTGTGCTTACATTTGGTTATAAATTTATTTCTGTGGAACTTCTATTAGATAATATATATATAATATATATTTAATAATGATTATGTCTTCATTTATTTATATGATAGTATCTATAAAATAAAATAATATGGACATATTAACAATATAAGCAATAAAAATATTTATAATGATATATACTTATGTATATATAAAATATTAATATAATACATAAATATTTGTATATGTCCAAATTACTTATATATCAACATATCTATAGTTATGTATACAAACACAAATATATATATAAATATATACATATGTACATATATGTAAATATATACATATATGTAAATATATACATATATATAAATATATACATATATATGAATATATAAATATATATAAATATATACAAATATAAGATATATATACATATACGAATAACTTACGATTAGTTGATTAGGTTATATTAGTATCTATAAATAATTTTCATTTCTAAAATTTAGTGTAGTTAGGTAAATAGTTAAGTTTATATTAATTATATATATTATAGTTAATGTTTGTATACATTTTATATGTCTACATTATTTTATATTTACGGTGGGCCAGGACATGCAGCGCATTTTGGGAGAACCTGAAACCTTGTTCGGAGTACTGACTGGTAAATCTAATGGTAAGAGAGCATTGGGAAGACCTAGACGTAGATGGGAGGATAACATTAGAATGGGCTTGATAGAGATAAGGTGTAATAAAGTGGACTGGATAGAACTAGCTCAAGATAGGGATAAGTGGCGTACTTTTGTATTTGTAGCAATACATTTTCGAGTTCCTAATGCCATAGAGTAAGTAAGTACAGTATGTGCTTTATTTTATTTGTATATAAATATTTAATATTCAACATAATAATACCCATATACACTTAATGTATTCTTTTTTAAATAAATATGATCATGTAAACCCATATATATAAACAATTCAAATCTGTACACTAAATTATATATACATTTATAAGTATACATTTTTTTATGTGTATATGTTACCAACAGTGTGTAAACTCCAAGCAATATATACATTACCAAGCTGTTTTAGGCAGAAGTGTTACGATTTAAAAATATTTTGTCACACATAGTATATGTAATGTTACATTGACTTGGCAGTGTTTACTTTGTTAAAACAGCTCTGGGCACAGTATTAAGTGGCACTACATTTCTTATAATTATATATTTATTTATATGCTTAAAATTACATACAGATTCAAAAAAGTAGAAATTAATTAATTATAATGATAATATAGATTGGCAACAGGATTTAAGGCACAGTATTTAATATATCGTATGTTTTTCTTTCTAGTGAAATATTTATTTTTAGACTTAAACATGGATACAGATGAAAAATAACAAAAAAAATAAAATAATGTAATATAGCAAAATTACTTTAAGAAACATTAACAAAATCAAATAATGTTAGGAAGATATATAAAAGTTTTGTTTTCAAAGTCAGTCCTTTGTTTTTTTTCTTTCTATAGAACTATTTCTTTATAAATACTAAACATAGATAAACATTGAAAGTAACAACACATTAAATGAATAATAAGGAATGCAGAGTAAAAAATTACTTTTGGAATATTAACAAATACAAATGAAAAATTAGGAAAAAATATAAAAGTTATTTTCTCCAAGTTTATCATTTGTTCTTGTTTTTATATTGAATATTTATTTTTTATTTACATCAAGCATAGATAAACATGAAAAATAACAATACATTAGATGAATAATAAAGAATGCAAAGTAACACAATTACTTTATGAAACATTTACAAATACAAAAACTATACTAGAAAAAAATATATATAAGAAGCTATCTTTTTAAAGTCTGTTATTTGTTGCAACATGGTAAACTGCTGTGGCATTTCAAATTAAATATATGGTACAGAAATCCGCACGGACTCTCTCACTCCATTTTATAAAAATAGAGATATTTATTTAAAACTCATTATATCTGTGAAACGAAATAATATACAATAGTAAACCTGAGCAAAATTTGCGTTATACTTAAGTCATATATTTTATGACCCCAGATTTAAAGTCTGTGATTTACTTTTTAAAGAATAATTAAAGTACTCACTAGTTTATTTGGACAGGTGACCTGGTGGTCTAGGGGTGAGGTGTCAGACTTCTGTGCTGAGGGTCCTAGGTTCAATCCTCAGTCCCGGCACAGATTTATCTGATTGCCAAACCCTTCCTTCACCTCTGACAACATGTGTATTAATCACAACTTGTGAATGTGAGGAATGCCAGGCCTCTACCGTGGTTCGGATTCCACGTTAAACTGTAGGTCCTCCATTTCATCTCACAATCACCCTACCATTGCACATTAGCGTAAGTGCGTACAACCCGAACGGGTAGTAAGACGCGGTGCTAATAATAATAATAATAATAATAATAATAATAATAATAATTTATTTGGACAGAAAAAATTGATATTGAGTAGAATAGAGTCAACACTTCGTATTAATATTTTGATTCCCGGTTAAAATTTTCGACATTTTATTAGGGGTTGCACATCTTATAATTATCACATTGCTATTAAATTCCTCATTTATAAATATATACCAATAAAAATAGTAAATATTGACTAATGAATCTAAAATGAAAGAGATAGATCGTTGTTGTACAAATATTTCCCCTAAGAGGTTGCATAAAAAAGAACATAACATTTTTAAGAGACTTACTTATCTACTTACTCTATGGAATTAGAGAATTATTCCGTTTGAACCTAAATATTATCTCTCAACAACTAAAGCTCACAAAAAAGTATTAATATATTTGCCAATATCTCAGAAACTATGTGTTTTATAAAGATATATTTGATACAAAAGTTTTTTTATTTTTAACAGTACTACAGTTTTGCAATGATAAGTTACTTAGTATCACAAATAGTTGCGGAGATAAGGAAATTTCCGCTTCTGTAAAGTACCCTTAACGTGATTTTCATGAGAAAATGAAACTAGCCATTTTGTTTATAATCTTAATCAATGCTTAGAAATGGAATTTAATCAAAATCGTAAGAGCTGATTTTGAGAAAATCGATATCTTCTCTTTTCACCCTTCAATAAGCTACTCTTAATTTTAGGATTAGATATCTAATTCTAAAAACCTCTTTGGGGAAACCCAATGAAAACCCTAGATACCAAGTTTTAGCCCGATTGGTAAATTGTTTAGGCTCTAGTCCGAGGTACAGACAAAGAGACGCACAGAGAGACAGACAGACGGAAATTCAAAAACAACTTTTTAGGATTCGGGGAATCATGAAACGTTGACATACATAAATTCATCAATTCTTTTGACGATCACAATACTTTCTCTACCTGTAAGATAGCAAATAAGTAAAAAGGAGGTTCTTCTTAACACATACACATTTTTAGTTCTGGCATTTTTCTTGGCACAAGTATTTCACATACCCCTGACTATATCCGGTTGACTGCAATGCTGTCACTGTTTGGTGAAATATTTCTTCTTCTGGCATATCTGCCATATTCAGGAAGATCTTCTAATGCACAGTGAATAGTTATATTCCATAAAGTAGTTTTAGAAACCCTATTTCAGTTACTAATTTGTAAAATCCATCCTCTTCACATTTTGTGACCATCGCTAAAGTATTTGGTGCATCACCACCACGTCTTATATCAACATCTGGACTGAGATCCTAACAGTAGCTCCTACATAGTCTGGCAGAATTTTTTTTATCTGAATCAGTTTTCATTTTTATCACTTACCTCTTCAAATTTTCCTTAGCTTATTTTCTCCCAAAAATAGTCTCTTTTTGGTTATAGCATAGGTGAAAAATAACTGCTGATGAGCTACTTTCTTCAGTCTCTGCTCCCCATCTTATGTTATTTAGATCACAGATTGAATGTATAAGTCAGCTACAATCCTGAACCTTGTGTGCTCCAAATATTTCTTCTGAACAAACACTGCATGTGGTCTCAGATGTATTTATGGTTATCGCATCATCATTCTGCCTTGCATCAACTTTTTCTGCATCGTCATTTGCCATTAACATTTAATCATTAATAGCAATAGCTTTATTTTCTATACTCCTTATATCATTCTCTAGTTCCTCCTCAATTTCAATATCTTGGATCACATCTTGAGGTAAAGAAGAAGAACCCAGTCAAAATTTTACCCAACCACCAATTAGCGCTTTAAATGCTGTTCTCCTAATTCTAGAGTGATACACTCGGTTATTCTTCAATTGTAAACATCTTAGACCTATACTCCAATTGTTTGTATTTTTATCCTGCATCCAAGTTGACAGTATATTCTCTATCCTGATGATCCCTTTCTACTAACCTTTGACATCTACAATAGTGTATTGGCCTTCCGTGTACTATTTTTAAGGCCAGCCAATAGTTTTTTAAGTTTTCTATTCCTTTGTTGGAAAATTCCCTAACATCATGAGCTAAACTCAGAAAATATCAAAGGTTTCACAACAAGACATTTATTTACGCCTTTCTGGGTTTTTTTCTTGCATGGGTCCTAAAGCTGAATGTGAAGCTATATGTCATGACGTGTAATATTTTGTAACGATTGACAAGTTCCGTAATCATAAGGTCTCGTCCACTATGCCCAATGGACAAGTGAGCCTCATTAAGAACTTCAAGTAATTCACTATTGGGTACATAAAATGTTACTTCTTGCCTTTATCAAGAAATTTTAACTTACGTTTCTGTTGAACAAACATTACGTCATACCTTTTTGGAAGCCAATAATTACGGGTTTCTTTCTTCACTGCACTTTTCGCATCATTCAACGCACTCACTATTTTATTTTACTGCTCGTAAGAAGAAAACACACAATATTTTTAGCCTAACATTCACTAACTGACTTGAGTTTATCATAAAACCAAATTTTCATACTGGCAGTGTGAGACAAAAACAACTGCTTTCGGCCCCATCACAACTGACACTGTAGTCACTACTGCAGATTGAAAGCATTCTAAACAAGTTAATCACGTGTTGATGATGTCATATTGAAGAGTTACAACTCCATTAGTGCTTTGCCTACTCAACAATCGGTAATGTATACATAGCCTATGCAAGTATAAAGGAAATCTTTTTTAATAATTTTCCAGCTGAATTTAGGCAATGTATACATTGCCGGATTTGACCCTTTACCAGTAACATAAATACATATTCCATGTGTCGACACAAATTTCAAAAATTCCTACATATTTGTTGACTAATGGAAAGCTAAGCTAAATACCTTAAGTTGGATTGTTTCTAGCCATATTTAATATGTAGGCCTAATATATAAGCTTATAAAGACTTTATGAATATATAAAACTTATATATGTCTATATAAATATATATATAATTATACATATCTGTGTCAAACGTTATAGTTAAATAAATGATATGAAACAATTGCACAAACTTTCTCATATTGTGTATTAAAGCTCTGAAGAAAATTTTCAAAAATATCTTTTCAGTAAACTATCCTTGGTCTCCCTCATATAAACAAACACATCATCTTATTGCTCAAAATAAACATTCTCTAAGTACTAATTTTTAACTAAGTCTTCTGCTCTTATATTTTCAAAAGCATTTCTACCATTGTTGGGGCTAATTAATAAATCAGTTCAATGATTTTACATAGCTACTTTTTATAGGAAATAAAGAGATGAAATTGATTATCGTGATATGGAGATTAATAGAAATTATATAGTTCCAGCATTTGTACACGATGTCATCATTTTGGAAGATTATGCAACAAGAGATTATGGAGACAATTACCAATTGTAATCGTTGTTACTTTGACCTCATAAACATATTAAAATCAAAACTTCTCGAAAAGATCAAAGGAACTATTTATTATATTTGAGTTATTTAAGACCAGTGCTAATATACGTCTGAGTAACCTTGGCAACAACAAATAGAGATGTAAGAAAGCTGGTGATTTTTGAAAGAAAGGTTTCGCGTAAGCTCTATTGCCCATTGTACAATTAAGAGACTGGACAGTTTGAGATGAATCATAAATAAAAATTGAACCTCCACTCATATTTAGCCTATTTTATTTTCATACAAAATATGTTGGCCAACACGATCCCAACAAGTTGTGTACAATTCAAAACGCATTCACAACTTGTTGGCGATGTTGGAGTTGGGATGGCTGGTCATTGCCAACATTTTGTGTTGGGCTGTGTTGGCTCAATTATTATAGATTATAAACAACCAAAACAACATGTTGGCTTACTTGTGAGGTTCTGCGCATGCGCTATCTAATCGAGTCAGTTTCTAGCCTTAACGACTCACGTGTTTTGTTTTCATAGTAGTTTTTATGACATAATGGTTTGCATAGTTTTATGGTCATGGAGTGGAACAAAGTGAACACTAATATTTGAGTGGTATGACATTTTTCTGTTTTTTGGAACACTACCTCGGCTGATTAGAAGAATTCAAATAATCGAGGAGAACTACTTATTGCAATAGCTAAGGTTTTTTAATCCCCCAACGTTCGTTTTGGTACTTTACTACAAGAATACACTTCCCTCCAAAACTATAATTGAAGAGCGTTCTCCATGCCTATAAATGTGTAGACTAATTGAAAACTAGAATATAGCCTATGATGGTAGCTCAACAAGCTAGCATTAATAAACGCAGCTTACTTCTCTCCATTTGTTGGCTCCCAACATGTTTGGTACAACTTGTTACCTAATAAACTAAACCTCAAGAAGCAAAATACTTAAATAGTTTGGACACGATGGGGAGATCCGATGGAACATTGTTGCATTGTTGTAAATTACATTTAAAAATAAAATAGCAGATACTAGAACCTTTGGAAGGCTCAGGATCATTTGTTAGGATGTATTAATGAGAGACCTGAGGAAGTTAAATGTATTTTTCTTTTTTATTTAGCACCGCGTCTTATTACCCGTTCGGGTTATACGCTTAAGTACAAATTACCCTAATGGATTAGGCATTGGGAAGGTTGAATAGAGGAAGTGAACCCGCATTTGCGTGGAGGGAGGGTGGAAAACCATTTAGGAAAAACCACCCCCAGTTCACCCGACCGAGATTCGAACCTCGATCTCCCCTTCCTCGGCAGTCGGGCTCAACACGACTAGCGTGCTAGCCAACTACGCCACCGAGGCGGGTAAGTTAAATGTAAACATAACAGTTGAAGTGGTATATGAACTATAACAATGAAAGACCTGGGTTGTGGCAACATTGGGCCTAATTAGGCCGTTAATCTGAATGAGATAATGATGATGAAATATTGCATGTTCATGGATTTTAGTATATTTTGTGTGAGTTAGGGAAAATAGTTTTCAAATGGCTTATTTAGGCTTCCTTTAAAATGTAAAACTTTGTTCTGAAGTCTCAGTTAATTTGATATCACCGTTGTATTCATCTTAAGGAATAGGTCAATTCATATAATACCTCCTTGTGCGTGAGTAATAAAAAGAAAAACATTTTAATGTATTTCAAACAGTTTTCATTATTTTGAAAAATACGTATTTTCTAGAAGGGCCTTCTGATTCTTGAAAATATTTCAAGTAATTAAATGTAAACTAAAATTATAGAAAAATAAGTCAGATTTCAAGCAACGAAAAAAATTACGTAAAGATGACTATTTATTTCATATTTGCCAAGTTTGTAATCTGGGCAATGTTTTTGGGTCGATCACAAGCTAATGCAAGTAGTCCAACCACTAAATGCAATAAAAAGCCGACGCAAAATCTTCCTTACATAAAATAATTTCAAAGGTTTACACTTTTATTGGTGTAAGTTAAAAAGTAAAACAGAATCACAGACATGTTATCAATAAGAAGAGAATTAAATGATGGCAAGAACGTCAGATGGGCATGTGGGATTAAATTAACCTTCTTTAATCAGGTAACAAGTCGAAATTTTAAATGTATATATTAGATAGATAGTTCATTACTATGATAAGTTGGTTGTATAAGGCAATTTGATATTTTATGATTATGAAAACTTTTGTGTTATTGGCTGCAAATTAATATTTTATAATTATGAGAAATCGGTTTTATGAGGTAATTGGATATTTTATGAATATGTGAACGTATTTTATCAAGCCAGCAGGTATTTTATGTTTACGTTATCTTGGTATCTAGTTGTGTCCTTAATGTTTATGGGAAAAGTTTTATCAGGCAATTGGGTATTTTATGTTCATGTGAACTTGATTTCATCAAGCAGCTAGGTATTTTAAAATAATGCAATCTTAGTTTAGTCATCATGTTACGATTATGTGAAACTTGTTACCATGCATTTGGGATCTGACCGTCTCAGAAAGATTTTATCTTGGAACAAGAGATTCTGGTTCTATCAAGCAGTTTGTTATGTAAACATAAAGTTAACTTGATTGTATGTTGCAGCAGTTGCAACTTTTATCACATTCTTTTTTGTAAAAAAAAAAAAAATCTTCATTAGATATGTTTAGTTTTATCTTATTCACATGGTTATCTCAAAATTTCTTAATACTCACTTCAGTGGGCACATGGTCTAAGGCGCTACTCCCGCAATAGACTGGACTTCTAATGGGGAGATAGAGGTTTGAATCTGGGTAGGGTGTTTTTAAAATTGGTTTCCCACCCTCTCTTCACACAAATGTGGGTACACTTCCTCTAAATATATCCTTCCTAATCCCTACAACTATTTTTGTAATAATTAGTACATATGCGTCTAACCCGAACAGGTAGTGAGACATGGTGCTAACATTTTGTTAAATATCTGTCATGGACATAGTAAACAGAAACTTATTAAATAAACAGAAAAAATCCTGATCAATTTACTCAATGCATATGAAAGATATTTAAAAAAAATGTTGCTAAACCATTTGTATAAAATTAAAAGGAATGTGTCTACCGAAGTCATAATTAGTTTATTTTGACCTGAAAATATTTTTACCTTAAACTCTGAAAAGATACAGACTCTTTAAGTCCTGTTCCTATCCATCCCACTTAGGCTATGTATTAATAAGTAAACCTGGCTCTTACAAGCAGTTGTAGGAGACAATCCCTCTACTTGGCATGCGAGATAAGGAGTTGGTGGTGTTGTCCTCGACTATTAAGTCCTAGCGTCCCTCTTTCAAATACTTGTGTAGACACTTACCTCACTTGGTTGGTATAGTACCCCCGATTAAATCGGGTCGGAGGGTAACACGGTTCTAGCCAAGTGGGCGATGTCGTTGGCTGAAGAAGATGTTCTAAGGTCTTCCGCCCCGACCTTCCGAGAACAAAAAAAAAATCATATATACATATATATAAAGTGCACTATGTCGTGTTGGGATGTCGTGTTGGGTCTTGCATCTTGCGGGGCAAATGCTAATAAGGGCCAACCACTTGAATACTAAACAGTTTCCCAATCTTGCTTGGAGACCGCTTGATGTAGTAACATATATTTCTCTCTCGCTCTCACTCTCTCTCTCTCTCTCTCTCTCTCCCTTTTTCCAACTGAACTACCCTCCACCAGCAAAACGATATGCTTTACTTGGTGTCTGGCCCCCTTCTCTTCAGCTCTCCATTCTCTCGACCCTTTCTCATCTTCCTTAAGGTGTGAAATATTATACAGCAAATTTGGAGCGTTGAGTGCATATTGATATAACTTATATCACCTCACGATAAAAACAAAAAAAAAAGGTAGATTTTTGGTAATTTATCTGCCAATTGCCTTGATATATTGTTTCTTCTAATAATATGATGGTATTTATCTCAATTTTCTCGCTACATTTTACTATGCGCATTAAATTGATAGATATCGAGTAGATATAGTTATTATCTTTCATTAAATTTAGTCTAAAATAGGAATTAAAGTTAAATGTTGACTAAAGTCTTATATGAACTGCCTTGTTTATGATTTAACATTTTTTAATATCCAGGCCGAAGAGTCTTACTTGTATTCATCTTACTTGCATCCATAGTGAAATGTATTGTTTCTCAATGCAGTGTCAGTGGGTCACTTGATTCCATGGATGAATGGTCTAAAGCGTCAATCTTGTGTTAGAATGACCTTTTTTTAACTGGGGGACCGTGGTTGGAATCACGGTAAGGCTATACTGAATCTAGTTTTTCCCAAAATGGTTTCCCACTCTCCTTCCCCGCAAATACAGGTAGATTACCTCTAAAATGCTTCCTACTCTATTAGAGTAGTTATCCCCTATGCGTACAACCTGAAAAGATAATAAAACGAGGCGATAAAAAATAAGAAAAGCATAAGTGGACGCATGGACTAAATTTCAGTCTCATCTATATTAGTTTGCCAGTGATGAGGATGATAGGCTCTAAATTATGAACGGGTACATTGAGGGTAGTTTTCGAATGGTTTTATTCTCTCCCTTCATACAAATGAAGGAACATTTCCTATAAATGATAGCTTATTCATTATTTTCATGATAATGAAATTAAAATCCTTAAAGCCAAAATTTGTAGTAAATTGCAGTGGAAAATTAATGAAATTCTTATCAAAAAATTTGAACCATTCTCTCTTCTAACAATTTTAAAACTAGCTTCTGTGGTTGATTAGTTGAAGGCTATTCTATTAAAATAGAATGGGCTACTGATTATTGGATAATCGGGGTTAAAGTCCTGGTTGGGTGTAATTAGGGCTGTTTTTTCTAAATATAATCCCACTCTCCCTCTATGGAAATACGGGTACACTTCCTCTAAATTCAACCTTTCACATCCCTAGCACATTATCGTAATCAGTTAATATGCACACTACCTTAACGGGTAGCTATTCATTTGATTTTATAAATATATTTATTTTAAATAAAATAATTATTTCTCACCTAGGGCACAAGTGTGTCCGTAAAGATTAAATACTACTCCCCCTGTGTTCTTATAGTTACTAAAATACCTATTAATACTTCTTTCTGGATTTAAAGTTGAAATATCTCCTGTAACTTCTGCTTGGATTTGAAGTTGATATGTTTTTACTTGCTGTTTAAATTATACAGAAAGTAAATTATACTATATTCAAAGAGAATGATTGCTCTTCACATGGCTTAAGACCCTAGGTATTCCATTTATTGCTTAGAAATATAAATTCAATTTACTCGAGATGAACCATTTGACTTACTTGAATATTAAAACGTACAGCCAGATTGAAAAACTATGTCCATACATCGTTTGGCCCAGGCTCAAAGAATATCTATGCAAAATTTCGTTAAAAGTGGCAAATACATTTAACAGTTATCTTTTGCAGTAAAAATACGGAAATACATAGAAGAACAAACAAAATGCCTAATGCTCAAATGCTCACTTTGCTCGGTAGGCTAAATTATAAACTTTAAGATTAATTTATCTTAAGCAGCAAATGTAATTACGCAATTGTTGTATAAATAATATATATTAATTGAAAATATCTCAAATTAGTCTAAATTTCTTTCGAAACATTTTACTTAAACTCATTGAATCTACCTATTACCATAAGAACATACTTCTATTTATCTAAATATGAGTAAACAATAAAAGCATGTTTGTAAAAAAAAATCAAGTTAGTATTACATAAATATGAGAAATTGCTTTCACTTATTTTGAAACGTGATTATATTACACATTTTAAGTGTGGCAAGAGATATATCTATTCTTAATATTACCTAGGTCAAACGCAGAAATACGTCATTCTCGTCTAGTTTGGTTTGCTGGTGAAGGGGAGTTTGAAGATAAAATCCTTACTGGGTGTACTGCCATAATTATTGTTCCTAAATGATTTTATATTCTCATTCCATGCCATGCAGGTTTTACTTCAGATTAATTATACCTTTCGGATTCCTATATCATTAGTGTAAATTTGTAAATAGCCCTAACAAGGGAACAAAAATAAAATGGTACGGCGCACCGCACAGACTTTCTCTCTCTTTCTATAAACTCATAAGATTTCTGAACGGAATAATGTACATTGTATCATCACCACTCCACATAAGAACACGCATAAAATAATATACAATGATATAGAATCAATGAGAAAAGAGGCGCATCTTTGTCCACCTAAGAGCATTTCAAACAGTTTAATGTCTTCCACAAGGGTCAACACTTCGTATTAAAATTTCGATTTCTGGTTAAAATTTTAACATTTTATAAGGTGTTGCAGATCTTCAAGTCATCGCATTGATATTTAATTATTCATTTATACATTTTGACCAATAAAAAATGTAAATATTGACTATTGAGTCTAAAATGGAGATAGATCATTGCTATGCAAACATTTCTCCTAAGAGATTTAAGGAAAAATAACATACTTTTTTAGATACTTATATTTAATTACTCTATGGCATTGGAGAATTATTGCGTTAAGACTTAAGTAGTATATGTTTACAACTAAAGCTCACAAAATTGTATTAATATATTTGCAAATATCTCAGAAACTGTTGCTTTTATAAAAATATATGTCAAATAAAAGTTTTTTATTTCTAATAGTCCTACAATTTTGCAATGATAAGTTGTTTAGTTTCTCAAATAGTTGTGGAGATACGGAAATTAACGCTTCTGTAAAGTACCCTAAAAATCATTTTCATAGGAAAATGAAAATAGCCAGTTTATTTATAATCTTAATCAACGCCTAGATACGAATTTTAATCAAAATCGTTTGAGCAGATTTTGAGAAAACCAAATTTTTCTCTTTTCGCCCTTCAGTAAACTACCCTTAATTTTAAGTTTTTATAGACACACAGACAGACGGCATTGCAAAGACTATTTTTTAGGGTTCGGGGGGTCATGAGACGTCGACATCCATCAACATTTCAGGTTAGTTTTTTTTACGGTCGCAATACTTAAACTTTAATGTCCAAAAAGTTAAAAAAATTATATAATTGCGTATAGATTGAAAGTTATTGATTTTATAAAAATATGTTTCGGATAAAATATCTGTATTATAAATATATATACATATTTGTAATGCTAAGTAATTTCATATCTCAAATAGTTTCGGAGCTATTATAAAAAATGTTAATTTACGCATCAGACCGGAGCCCTTAAAGCCATTTTGCCGAAATATTGAGAGTAGCCATTTTGTTTGGAATATTTATTAATGTTCATAAATGAAATTTAATCAAAATCGTTAGAGCCGATTTTGAGAAAATCGACTTTTTCTCTTTTTTCCCTTCAGTAAACTACCCTTAATTTTAGGGGTAGATATCCAATTCCAAAAACCCCTCGGGGCAACCCTATGAAAACCCTAGATATCAAGTTTCAGCTCAATCGGTAAAATAGTTTAGGCTCTAGTTGGAGGTACAGACAGACAGACAGACAGACAGACAGACGGAAATTCAAAAACCACTTTTTCGGATTCAGAGAGTCATGAAACGTCAAGATTCATCAAAATCTCGAGTTCGAATTTTTTGACGATCACCATACTTTCTCTACCTGTAAGATAGAAAGTAAAAAGAAACAAATCTTAGAAAACAAAGAGTAACATGTCTTAAGATATAAAAATATATACTTATATCACAAGAAGGTATTATATTCTCTTTTATATTAAGTATGAATAACATAAATTATTCCTAAAATTATCTTAACATATTTCAGAATATTCTAACTAGTATTTCGATTATTTGAATAAATCTGTAGAGCATTTTTCTAACGGAGGAGTCACAGGTTCAATTTACAGCACTGACAAAAATAGTTTCATTGAAGAAATTAGAGTTCCACATTCACAGAGATTAATTTGCAACAGAATGATTGATTGTTGAGTGGGTTCTATTAATTAGGATTGTATAAGTTTGTTAATTGTATGATGATAATATGTAAACAAATAGAAAGTACAGATTTTGTTCTTACAATAAAGAGAAGACTTGAGTAAATACTATTCAAATAATTATGAAAAGGTTTTTTTTGAAATCTATTTATAGCTTATATTAAACATAGTTTCTTTTTTCTTTAATTGTGCTATAAATTTAAATATTACAATATTGTTTAATTGATAATAACTAGGTATTACTATAAATGTCAAATAAATCAAATTATATTATCTTACTCTAAGCATTTTTTAGAGTTGGTTTACTGACACAAATTAAATATAATATTATAATTTAAAAATTAAAATCTTCAAATGATTTTAACAAAATCAATTTTAAAGTGAATTAAAAAACTTATATTTTTAATATAAACATCCTAATTACTTTATCTCACTAAAATATACCTATATATGTCTTGTATACTTGACAAACATATTTTTCTATACTTGCATTTTAAAATATCATTAAAATCGCCAAAGCGTCCTGTAATTATTATGTACTCCATCTCATCTTAAATTTAATTTAAATCACGCAACTAGGACAGGGATAAAGAATGAAGAGTTTATATTAAATGTACTAGCATTTTCCTGAAGAAGAGTAGGAAAATATTGAGGAAAAGTTCCTCTCAGTACACTCATCCGGGTCTCAAACCCAGATCACACTGTCACTGGCAAAATAAAATATATTTGACCGATTATAAGAGGCGGTCCAACCTATAAGCCTTGCAATTAAATGAGTATCATTGTTTTCATTCCTTTAGATTTATAAAACAAATTAATTCATTGTTTATTTCACAGAAACTGAAATAACACGGATTTATTTATATGGGTATTATTAAGACTGTACGTTGTTAAGCTAATATGCATAACGTGACTAATATTTAATACATTAATACTTTGTAGTTACTTTGAGGTAAGCACATTATATTTCAAGTTATATTATGTACTGGAAGGAGATTACAGAATATTTCCATAAATTTAGTATGTACTCCATTAGTTAATCTTACGAATTTACTTTTACAAGGAAGAAGAATTCTCCTTTAAAATGTTATAAAAAAACACACCTCGAGGGGTAAAAAAATCATCTGATTGCATTCTTTATTTCTCCTAGTCCTTGTTCCTTTTCCACTCATTCAATTCCCCTCTCGTTCAATTCCCGTCAAACGGGCGTTGATATCCCAACTTTAATTACTACAAACACTGGCGAAGAAAGCAGCAATACTCTCCAGAATCAGGCAGGCAGGCAGGCAGGCAGGCAAGGGAGCGAAGCTTAACGGGATAGAACCAACCAACCAACCAACCCTCCTACGCCTCACTTTCGCTTCGTACCTTCTTCGCAGTGAAGGCGCTCCGCTCGCTACCCAACCAATTATTATTCCTCTAAATCAACAGCTCATTGTCGGTTTTATCACTTTTGGCAAAGTTGAGCCAAGTTTGAAGATTTGAGGAATTTGCTCTGGTAATATCCTTTCCTCGCCTGCTTGGATATAGAGGCTTGGCAGGTATTAATATTAATATGACTCCCTTCTCTTGCCTAAACACTAGCCTTCTACGGTCAAACAATGCTCAAATAAACATTGCTATCGTTTCAGTGTCAGGCACACGGTCATAAGTAGCGCCTTGGAGACAGAACCATTAGACATGTTTCTACCTACTAATATACAGGAGAGTGATAACAATAGATATTAAAACAGCAACTGCCAAGTTTAGGAGATATTTATAATATTTTATGTACGCAAATGAATTATACACGCATGGTAAAATATATAGGTATAGAAACAATAAATAATAATTGCTCTAACCATGATTATTATTTTTTCACAGTTCGTATTATATGCATAGGCTTGTATAATAGTGTGGTCACGGTGAGGATGATAAGATTAAGATAAATTGTTACCTCATTTGCAAGAATGCTGAGTGGGATGTTAATTGAAAATAAAACCTCTGTACACTTGGTCGGTACTCAAGCCCCCATCTCCCTGTCACCAGCAAACAAGTGAGATCAACATTTAGAACACGTGCACAACTGTGCGAATTCTACCAACCCCGATGAGATAAGAAAGACTGAGCGCGCTTCCATGACGTCATGAGCTCTAGTTACACAGGAATGGCAGGAACCCCTACTTCTCAATTTCCTGGCTACACATAATTCAATACAGTTACTGTTTTTTTTTAGGTGTTAGGCTTCTTATTGCACAGTTGGGCTATCCACCACTAAGTGCTATAGTTGTTTAAATATATTGTGAGCTTAACTGCAACATTATCTACATAAATGTATACATTATCCAGATAAATGAATGAATTTATATCTCAATCAGATTTTTATAATTTTATAATTAATATAACTGCGTACATGTATAATTTTACTATAAAACAGAAATTGATAGCAAGTTAATGAAACACAATGAATGGGACCTTACAACATTCATAGCTAATTAAAATAAAAGTAGCTGTTTCAGAATAATTATACATTTTTTGGTTTGGACCAAACTTATGCCTTGTATCATCAATTTGTTTTTAAATTATCAGCAATAAATGTGAAAAATTGAAGGACTTTAGCATATGTAACAATAAGGAATTCAACTTAGTAACTTGTTGCTGCATTGTAGGAGTCAAATACCACACTAAAAATAGAGGCCCATTTGTAATCAATATAGGGCTGTAGATATAATTGTCAACCATACAAATTACTATGATACGAGTATATAAACAATCATACTTGAGAGTATAAAAATACATGCATTCAAAGCATGTCTTCATTGTTATATAATTGGGGGATATTTGCGAATTACTACAAACTTTGTGTAATTTTGTTGTCTTAAATGTTACTGACAACGATATATACTGTATAGATACAATTAAAAACATTTGCTCTACTAATTATTAGTAAAGCAGATTAGATGACTATAATATCATATTTCCACTTTCGATTATGAATAATATAATATTCCTAAAATATGATTTGGTAAAGAAATTTAACAAACAGTTTCTTTTAGAAAATACTTTTATCATTTTTTATTTAATTCTAGTTTAGGAGGCTCCTAAGACAATCTGAGTGTTTCTGCTACTTAGGATAGACCACTAAAATCTCACTTTGCCTCAAGATTATGAACCCCCTTACACCTCACCACAGGATTTTAACCAAAAATATATTTCAAAGTTTATTTGTTTTATCGACATTTCAAGCTACCAGGCGGGAATATCCAAATATTTGCATCAATGGGGTATGAATGACGAAGGTATAAAATAGAGTAAATATACCCATATTTGTAACGAGGGGGAGTAGAAAAAATATATCAAGTAAAAACTACTATCAGTATACCTGTACAAGAGTAGAACCTTGAACTTCCAACATCGACATACTAAATGCAAAAAGGTTTACGTCTTAATCCTCATACCTGCTGATGCGGGATATCCAAGGGCGAGTTTGATAGAGTGAGTACACCTTGAGTGCAGTGTTATACTAAATACAAGACCATACCTACCTAAGCTCGAATGTAATGGGCTACTTTCACATATTATAATACAATCCCATTCCAGTCTTGTCTAGATAGGTGTCATCCTACATTCAGTATACAACCACACTTGAGGCGCACTCAGCCTGACTATGAAACTTGCTCTTAAGATGTTACTATACTTACTTACTCTTTGGCACAAGGAACTCAAAAGTTCATTAACGCACTTATAAAAGTACGCCACCTATTCCTATCTTGAGCTAGTTCTATCCATTCCACCTCATCCTCACCCTATCTCTTTCAAGTCCATTCTAGTGTTATCTTCCTATTTTCGTCTAAGTCTTCCCAAAGGTCTCTTCCCATTGTGTTTGCCAGTAAATACCATTAACAAGGTTCTAGATTATCCCATTCACGCTGCATGTCCTGCCCACCATAATCTGCCATATTTGATTCTACTAACAATGTTTTGTGAGGAATACAAGATATGTTACTATGTCTTAATTATGTCATCTCTTCCACTCCCCAGTAGCCTCATACATTTTTGGACCAAATATCTTCATATGCATCTTGTTTTTGAACAACTTAAACTATGAAACATTTAATTTTAAAGGTTTATCAATCTAGTTCATGCAGAAGCTACTCTTACGTTTAAATCAAAACTCATATTTGTTGACCTATGGGTACGTGGACACACTCTTGAAATCTAGTTTTTACATTGACAAAGAGGACTGGGGCTAGACCCTGGTGTGATGTAATGACGTATACTTCCTAAATAGTTTACCACATATATTTCAGGTTAATATAGTGTATATTTTACATTCATCATTAATATATCATTAGTGAAAATGTGGGGACTGTCCGACAAGCAATCAAGATGCCGTGGTAAAATAAACACAAATAAAATATATTACCTCAAAAACTCCTTAAATCAATCACTTGCTGGCAAATTGATTTACATTTTCTTGATGAAAAGATTTTTTCTGGGTCTAGAGAGTCCTCCAAATGAACACATTTATATTAGGGTTATTGAATGTGCACTTTCTGAACCAATGAATTATGTTATCACATGACTTACAAATTAATCTAATTCTTGAATGAAAAAATACTACAATAAGTGACCCGTTTCAGTGGCCACATGGCCTAACGTGCTGCTCTCACAATAGACTAGACTGTTGATGACGTTAAGTTGGCGCTTCAGGTCTTGGTCGGGTGTACTGAGGGTTATTATTCCAATATATCTTTCTACTTTTACGCAGCTACACTTCCTATAAATAGAACCTTCAAAATCCCTTAAACCATCAGCGTAATTAGTAAATTGGCGATAAACTCAACAGATAGTAAGACGCGGTGCTTAGAAAAAAAAAAAGTGACCCCATAATTTTATTTATGTCCTTTGCCTCTTACTACCCTTTCGGACAATTCATGATATAATTTATTAAAATGTACCTGCGTATTTATGAGGGAGAGTGGAAGACAATTTACTAAAAACCAAACTCTGGACACCCTGCTAGGAATTAAGCCCCGACTACCCTATCATCAGTAAACTAGACTAGATGAGTCTGACCCCTAGTCTACGTGTTCATCAATGTGAGCCTGAACATATATTATATGTCATAATATTCTAGTTTACTTTATTCACTTAAATGAAATAATGATTATTTGTACACTGGAATCGATTCACGTATCAAGGTTGTCAATTGTTACGTAAATAAATTTGATTCAGCCGTTAGGATTGGTCCCGTGGATAATCATCACATATCAGCTTATGATATAAAACTAAAATAAATGTTACGGCGTAACGCACAGAGTTTCTCTCGCTTTTATCTTGAAAGAGAAATTTACTAAAATCTCGTGAGATTTGTGAAACGAAATAATAGGTCTATACATTATTATAGAAGTACGGCACCAAAAATCATATGCCTGGATAAAATAATATACACTAGTACTTGCTCTATAGAGTTAAGAACTTGGAACACAGAAAATTAAGGGAAGAGAAACATCTTTGTCCACCAAAGAGCATGAGAATAAAATTCATTTTCAAAGACTTGAATTAAAAAGTATATATATTTGCTTATAGCTCAGAAACTATTGGTTTTATAAAATTAGATTTCAAATAAAAGATTAATATCGTTAATAATACTACAACTTGACAATGATAAGATATTTCGTCTCTCAAACATTTGTGGAGAAATGATGAAAATGGGAAAATTTCCCTAATGTAAAGTATCCTCAAATTCATTCTCATGAGAAAAAGAGAAATGCCATCCTGTTTAATGGTAATAGTGTCTAGATAAAACATTTTATCAAAATCGTTACAGCTAATTTAGAGAAAATTGATTTTTCTCTTTTTTCCCCCTTCAGTAAACTACCCTTAAATTTATAGTTTGATATAAAGTTCCAAAAACCTCTCAGGAGGACCTTATGCACACCCCAGATACCAAGTTATGGCCCAATCTGTAACACCGTTTAGGCTCTATCCCGAGTTACAGACAGACAGATAGAATAACAACAAACAATTTTGTTGGTTTCATGGGGTCATGAAAAGTTGACATTTGTCAAAATCTCGAGCTAGAATTTTTTTACAATAACAATACTTTCTCTCCAATGTGTTGAGAGAAAGTAAAAATAACATACTCTAATTTATGAATCGTGTTATGGTATATTTGTGTTTAGAATGTGTCTTTATAAAAAATATAGTGATTCTCTTCAAGCTGTATATTGTGCTCGCGCCACAACTCCTTCTCCCCTCTCACCCCAAGTCCCTTGTCCCATTTGACCCACACTCCCGGGAACTATGGTCCGCACTTAACGCCCGTTGCTCGCCACTTAGTTTGGACTCGCTCCGCTACACCCTCAGCGCTACACTTGAATTCTAATCACTACATCTTAACTTCAAGGGACATTTCTTGGATATTGGTCTCTTCACGCCTCAATCATAAGCCTTTAATTTTCAACAATTTTTTTTTGTGGAAATCTTTTTTCCTTTTTTCATCACCGTATCTTACTACCTGTTCCGTTTCCACGCATGTTTACTAATTATGGCAATGTGCTAGAAATGATTAGGGTAGAATTGTAAGGAGATGTTCCCACATTTACGTGAAGGGAGAGTGGAACATCATTAAGGCAAAACCACCCTAAGTACACCCGAACTGGATTCGAACCCCAGTCCTCTATCTTCGGAAGTCTAGTTTATTGCAAGAGTTCCGTGCTAGACCGGTGAGCGGCAACATAATCCTGAACGGGATCCTGCCCATCGACTGATTTTATATGGCCTACAAAAGATTTAAGAAACAAATATGTTCAAGAAAAGATAATATTATCAAATAATTATTACAAGAAAAACTAAAGTCGAAATTTTTTGCTCAATATTATTTCCACATCTGCCCACCATTTTATTTTAAACCTTGATGACCCGCTATTTTAAAATGTTTGCCACATTAGACATGCGGCCACCGAAATGGGTTTCCCTTACCTTAATTCAAAGACTCTCCTGGTACCAGACAGAAATTGAACCCAGGAAATTTAGGTCAGTAGCCAGCGGCTCTGACCACACTGTACCAAAAGGCCGGCTACACTTAAGATTATTGGGCTTAATGAATGGCCTTATGGTCTAAGGCGTCACTCTCACAATTAACTAAGCTGACAATGATGGAGAGATCGAGGTTAGAATCTTGGTCAGGTGGACGGTGGGTGGTTTTTACAAAATAGTTTTCCACTCTCCCTCCGCTCAAATGCTGGTACACTTCTTATAAATATACCTTTACTCATCCCTAAAACCATTAGATAATTAGTACACACACGTATAACCCAAACAGGTTGTAAGACACGATGCTAAAAATAAACGTAACAATTATTTAATTATATTTTGTTCGTATTTCTAATTAAAACATATTTTCTTGAGCTATATGGGTGGAGTGTGAATTGTGACCGATGCTGTTTCCTCTCTAACTTACATCAACCAAGCATGAGGGCTTAACGTCACATAAACCGTTTCGGTCTTATGACAAAACAGCAAGAGGGAGAAAATGACACATTGCGCTACAACCACCTCACTCGAAGAACGGGAACGAATAACGGGAACGGGTAACGAAACGGTCGGTGTAAACACTCGATCTCAAGTGTAAGAGAGGGAAGGACGTGTGTTTGTGTGAGTATGTGTGTACGTGTGTGTGTACTTAACTGTCACATACAAACACGCATTTATTAAAAGCTTGCTTCGCTTGGTAGGCGTACTTTTGAAAACAGTCGGTAAAAGGGGGTAGGAGCGAGGAACCCACCCAATTGTTTGGACGATGTCCGAAGAGGGGAGGGGATGAATATGGAAAGCAGTGGTGGATATAGGCTAAGCTATGCGCCCATAGTCCTTAGTCCATTTGCGTAATGGACTTAGCGTGTTATAAACCTTTGCATAAATGTACAGTACGTAAGATACTATTTTAGTATAAATATATAGTCAAACACACACAAATATATGTATATAGAGTATATAAATTAGAAGACATTCCTTTTGTTATACAACAAAATTAAAACCTAAATCATCTGGGAGATCGGAAAACTGTGGTGAAATGTATTCTAAGTTTACATTCTGAATGAATATAGTCAAGTCACTTACAAAGAATATCGGGATTTTCTTTTAGCATCGCATCCGGCAATTTTTATTTTTACCAAAACCAGATGTTTCGTGATTTGTATTATTAATTATTAGTTTTATTTGTAATAGTTTTATTTCACTTTTGTTTCACGTAATTGACTGTGATTCTCATCCCATTCCTGCTTTCAATAAAATTAAAGTCTATAAATATCTTTAATCAGATTTTCTTAAGCTTAAATAATCAAGAACCGATTAACTTTGAAACCATTTTTAGTAACCTTTATTGATTTACCAAGGAACCAAATTGATCCATCGCTATTTTTAAATAAATCTATATTACCCATTAGTGTAGTAGAATAAGGTGTTGGAAACGTATTTACTAAACTAGTTTAAAAATAACATTCATAAAATTAAAGCACTTCTTTGTAAATCATTCATTTTTTTGGAACAATTAGGAAATTGGTATAAATTATTTAAAATAATGTAATTTTTTAAATCAGATTTCAAGTGTGTTTTTCTGTTTTATATTAGTTTTTATGAAAGTCTGTGGTAGACAATTTATTTTTGTCAGGAAATGCAAATAGATTGTTTTGTATGATTATGTTAAGTGGTTTTATCTTTGGTTAAATATTGTTTTGGTGTTTTATTTGATTGTAAATTATGCCGGAAGTTATAGGATTTAGATAGTTAGTGCTGGAATTGATTTGGAACTATAAATTTTTATTAGATATTGTAAATATCATGAAATCAGCCGTTCTAATTAAATGGTATATCTTATAGCAATAAGTAATGTAAAGTATGCCTTATTAAGTTAGATAAGGTAACATATAACTCACTTGCTCAAATCAGTGAGGCTAGATGCCATAATTGTACAGACGGCAATAATCATTTTGGGTTGAACCAATTGAATAATATTTGAGTGCAACATAACAAGGACTATTTAACTGAAAATAAGGCGATTATTCAATGAACTGCAAGGAAAATTCTTGAATGCACCATATAAGTAGGAAAATGTAGAGACTGGACTTATTATACTAGACCACTCTCAGCCATTGTATAGAGCTACGTACACACTAGCGAGCGAAACGGCGAACCGAACAGTGAACCGTACACCGAACTGCGTGGCGAACACTGACAGGTGGTGGGGATGTTCGGTTCGTTGTTTTTCCGTTATTATCGTCAAATCCCAAGGAGAATAATATTTATCAACAAGAATCGGCAGCCGCATATATTTGCATCCCTTGACTTGAAGAAGCAAAGTAAAAAAAATACATAAGCAGAGATGTATTCTTTTTTTAATATAATGGTCTATCAACTACTCAGATTTAATAAATATTTTTATATTTTAATTACCCGCCTCGGTGGCGTAGTTGGCTAACGCGCTAGTCGTGTTGAGCTCGATCACCGAGGACAGAGAGATCGAGGTTCGAATCTCGGTCGGGTGAACTGAGGGTGGTTTTCCCTAAATGGATTTCCACTCTCCCTCCACGAAAATGCGGGTTCTCTTCCTCTAAATTCAACCCTCCCAATTCCTAATCCATTAGCGTAATTAGTACTTAAGCGTATAACCCGAACGGGTAGTAAAACGCAGTGCTAAATAATAAAATAATAATATATTGTAGTTACTTTCTATTAGATTTTATATAATGAGTAGTCACTTTTTTTAGAATAATGGACCACCCACCAACACACCCTACGTTCCCACCATCCCTGCCTGAAGATATTTATGTTTCAAATTTACCTTTTTAGATTCTAAAAACAATACTCAATGAACCGTAAATCAAAGAGAACTTTATTCCTCATCTCTAGGTTGAAGTAAAATCTATGTTCGTCGAAATGTTCGCTTACCCTTCCACACTGTTGAAACACGCTCGCGAACCTCTCTTTGATGGTTCGTTGAAATACCGACATTGGGAGGATCGGGGAAATGCGCGTGGCTTTGTTGCAGGTTTGCTGGAATGTTGCAGCACTTTGCGAGGTTCAGCGTCCGGTTCGCCATTCCTCTCGCCGGTGTGTATGAGGCTCAAGAAATTAAAGGGTCGTGGCGTGATAAAAATTAACTGATGAGCTGAGGATGCTTAGTTTCACAACATAGGGAATATGCTGACAGTGGGAAAGGGATATAAAACGGGCATCTAAGATTTTTTCTATGCAGTACTGCGTCAACAACGAATATCCCAACCCTAAGGACATGTCAACAATGGTTGCCTGCCTTGGTAGCCGGCGAGTTTACCAAATAGCAAATTTTTGAAAATCAGTTTTTCAAAAATCAATTATTCAAAGTTTGATTTTTCGAAAACCAGTTTTTCGACATAGCAATTTTTCAAACTAATAGTTTTTTGAAAACATCTTTTTCGAAAGTAAGCTAGGCAAAAATAAATTTTTCGAACTAATTTTTTCGGAAATAAATTTTTTTTGAAATTCAGTTTTTCGATCTAGAAATTTTTCGAACGAGAGGTTTTTCAAAAACTTCCTTTTCAAAAATGAATTCACTACAAATCTGTTTTTCAAAATAAATGTTTCAAAGAGGAGGTTTTCGAAAATAAATTTTTCGAAAGATAAGCTCGAAATATAAATAAAATTCTAGCCTAGATTAGGTTAGGTTATGTTAGGGGTAATCCTCTCTATGGGGAGTGAGGGTAGGGGTAGATGATTCCCAGTCCTCGATAAAATAGCTTCCAGAAAACTCGCAGTTAGCTAAATTGATTTTCCGAAAAAAAAATTAATTTGCAATTCGCAAAATTGATTCTTCAAAATAATTGATTGTTCGAAAAATCCATTTTCGATTATTTGACTGTCGAACAATAGATTTTCGGTAAACTCACTTCGGGAAATTGATTTTCGAAAAATGTGGTTTTTACAAACATATCGTTCAGAAAATTGATGGTTCGAAAAATTGTTTTTTGACAAAACCACTTTTGATAGTTTTGTATTCGGTGAATTGATTTCGATAACTTGATTTTCGAATAACTTGTTTTCGAAAAATTTACCTAGACCCGCCTGCCTCCCAGGTTCTCTCTTCCACAAATAGAGAATATTATTTGAAAAATAATAATGTGTAGTGTTTCACCAACACATATTGTCGCTATTGCTATCCGTCGACCCAGTCTGAGAACCCGTCATCACTGTTGAAAATAAATGGTACGGTGGACCGCACAGACTTTCTCTCTCTTTCTATAAACTCGTAAGATTTCTGAACAGAATAATGTACATTGTATCATCACCACTCCACATAAGAACATGCATAAAATAATATACAATGATATAGAATCAATGAGAAAAGAGGCGCATCTTTGTCCACCTAAGAGCATTTCAAACAGTTTAATGTCTTCCACAAGGGTCAACACTTCGTATTAAAATTTCGATTTCTGGTTAAAATTTTAACATTTTATA
>CABFWO010000207.1:329268-366528 GCA_902155825.1 Timema genevievae | reverse complement strand
CTTTTTCTCTTTTTTCCTATCAGTAAACTACCCTTAATTTTAGGGGTAGATATCCAATTCCAAAACCCCTCGGGGCAACCCTATGAAAACCCTAGATATCAAGTTTCAGCTCAATCGGTAAAATAGTTTAGGCTCTAGTTGGAGGTACAGACAGACAGACAGACAGACGGAAATTCAAAAACTACTTTTTCGGATTCAGGGAGTCATGATACGTCAAAATTCATCAAAATCTCGAGTTCGATTTTTTTGACGATCACCATACTTTCTCTACCTGTAAGATAGAGAGAAAGTAAAAAGTGGATTATTTTAATATTCATCAATGTTTAGTGATAAATATTATGATTAACTCTTGTTCCATATGATAATTTGCATGCAAGTAGGACGTTACCCTAATGCAAGAATGAGGAGAGGAGAGGGAGAAAAATAGCAAGAAACAATCAGGATAAATCTTCGAATAAATGTGTTCATGTGAAATAATTCGATGTTCTCACAAGCTACACAACTGATGCCTTAAGAGAGAAATAAACTATTGCTAGCCGAACACTGGCTAGCCTCACTTTATTGATCAGTATAACTGAAGCCCCCTCCCCCCCACCACCACCTCACCTTATGGAAGGGAAAGAGGTGTTCTAATACAACAATACTTTTCTACATAATATCCATCCTAACATTTGGCAACTGTCCTAGGACACTAAAAACGCTATGGTATCATACTGACCACCCCCAACTATCAGAATAATAAAATTGGGAATCGATGTTAGCATATGGATATCGAGGGTGGAAATGTGTTTATCCCTTAACCTTTATCCTAAAGCTTATATCTAACAGTCCTAGGACCTTAAAATACGTTATGGAATTATAGCCTGAACAACGCCACCTCTAAGAATACCGAAAATTGATATCAAGGGGGGAAATGTGAATGTACCGGGCTGAAATTGTTTTTAACCCAACACGAGAAGAATTCTCCATCAAAACCCATTTACTATACAATATGTGGCCCCTTTATACCGTCACGAACAATGCATTTTACTACCATGCTCTCTGCTCTTACAAAACTATACTTTGTTTGCATCCCCTATTGAACAGACTGTATTATAGAATGCTGCTTGGACAGAGCTACGTTATTACCGAATCAAGACGGACAACCCGCGAAGGTCAACCCAACTTCAAAGAGCGGGGCAAAGATATCTTGTCATGCATGTACACTGAAATCCCCCACTTCTTATCACTTCCTATAACCTGAGAGGAACATATGTCACGTGTTCTCCTCTTACCACTCAAACATTGAGTATATAATTATCTAGAAGCTTCTAGTATCTTGCCCCTTCCTTCTTTCACACCTTATACCATCATTGTTACAATCTATATTCTTGCGCTGAAAGTAATAGAGAAACTTCGCAATCAACCTGCGAAACAAGAACACCTATTTCTTCAAAACGACGCACAAAAGAGAAATGTCTTAGACTCTGTAGCTAAGAAAGTCATCATAATGGAAGTATCACCAGCTTGGCCAAAATAGTCGTAGCACCATGTAACGTTACGAATCACAATTTGAATAAAGAGATACGTTTCTTGTCTATATTTGGGTTAGTTTATTTGAGTAAAATGAGTTTAGGGAAGCTTTTTCTCGGGTCTTACATCTTTGTTGCACTTTATTCAAATTTTAGTCTGTTAGGTTATCCATACTTTGTAGGTCCGTTGTATATCGATCAAAACGTGGAATATGTAACTATAGATTGTGGAGATTTGTGGAGTTTTTATCCAAACTCAAACTTTAAATAATCCTCTGTGACTGCAGGAAAATAGTATGAAATTATCACTGGAAGATGCCTTCCTTTTGTGCGTTTTTTGATGAAATTTGTGAGAGCTCATAATCGCTTCTTGTTGTATTGGTTCTTCCGTCTTTGTGACTTATGGTGATCTAAGTGTGCTGTTTGTCATGCGTGGCTACTAGCTGACCATTAACTATTATGGAGAGTTTGGTACCTTTGAGGGCTTAATATCGCTCATGCTAGTCTCTGACTTTATTGTAACATTTTTCACATGTTACATCGTACTACCCCCCATATTAAGCGTCCCGCAAGGGTTTTCCTTAAGAGTCATACTACCCACTCCGTATGAAACCTCAATATTAATAAACTTCCTGAAAAAGTAAGCTTCTCTATTGTAGTCCTATGTAGACTCAGTCTATATTAAGAAAGATATCAAACAAGAATAAATTCCCCACAATCACAAACTGTTCATATACTTACCAAATGTATCTTTTGGCTAGAACAATCTTCAAGACTGGAGTACACCTCTCGTCCTAAATCGAAGAGCGGGTAGATCAAGCCATCGTGCGCCAACAGCTGAGGTTCCGAGCGGACAGGTCAAATCGATAATTTTGGAACTAGCCCAGAACAACAACTAACTGAAATTATCCTGGGGTCTGGCGTGCAAGATGAAACCAACCACCAACTCATCGCATGATATCTGTACGTCACATACACCAGTCAAACAGATCTCTTTCACCACTGCAGTGCATGTTGGAGACAGCCGGCCAACCCTAGCCTGATCAAGGACTACGTTCTCGTCTGCATGCTTCAAAAATAACCGTTGGAAGCCACCGAACAATGTGAACATCCCCCCCTTCCAACTTTAAGCGACTAGAAACACTATTTAAACTTTGCGGTTCTTAAACACAGTGACCATTAGTTGTACGACACTTCAGGAGAAGTCATGTCTTAAATATTTATATTCATCGCCGTCTGGAGAAGTCCTGTCCTGGACTTGGACAATTTACAGGTTGATGACGTATCGTGTTATATTACCTTCGATGTTAATTTAATAAACTTGAATTATGGCTAATTCAATTTTGAATTAATGTAATATAATTTTTTTTATAACAAGCCAAAATAAGTAACGTTAATTATTTACTAAAAGTTTTTTATAATACTATAATTAATTATGAAACTGTTATATCATTTTTTCGCCACTTGGGCGTTAGTGTCAGTGAAATCACGTAAATATTTGATTGCCACAATTATTAACTTATTTTTTTGAAAGTATTTAATTTAAGTTGACAGAGTTTTGCACACCAAGTAAATGTAAATTCCTCTTTTTTTATAATGTTTTCATATTTAATTGTTGTTTGAATTAATGTAAATTTTGCTGATTGATCGAATTAGACTTAATAATTTTCCAAATTATTTTATTGAAATAACTTGTGGTTAAACTAGTCATTTTGTATGTCATATTTTTTACTAACAAGTAGAGTTCTTGTTAACGAAGTTCTTTGTATATACATTTAATAGTCCCATGGGAGTTTGACTTAATACCTGTAAGCCAAACTTTCGTGTTCATATAAATATCTGTGTGATATTAAATTTAACTTTATCTTTAACTCTGTCTGTATTCAATGTAGTGAAGCAGACACTTTGGTAACCATTTCAAAGATGCCCACTAGGCTATTTTTTTTAGTCGAATAAATATCTGTCTAGATATTTTGAAAGTAATGATTTGGTCAAATAGTCAAATGTTTAATTTTTTTTTTGTCAATACTGACTGTTGTTTTCACAAAATCAGTTTATTACAAAACTTTGAGAATGGATACGATCTGAGTGGACACAATTAAGGTTTTTGTGAATATAATTCAGGTGGATACAATTAAGGTTTTTTCTCAAATGTGTTTATTTGAAAATAGTCTGAATGGATACCATACAGAGTGGATACAATTCAGTACCCTCGTAAAATATCTTAATGTAATGTAAGCTCTATTCATTTTATAATACCCTTTGTTTCCTACATTAAATACATTGTTGGAAAACAAAGGACGTTTCTTGGAATGAGCCATGTAAGCGCGGGGTCCGAGAAAATTATTTGTAGTAAACGGAAATTCAAACAATTTGTGTGTATGTTCTGAAAACGACCGGGAAGCACTACCTCGTGCTCCTACCCTGGTGCTCCCACCCTGAATCCGCCAATGCATTCAAGTATGATGGATGATTCTGATCAAACATAACGAATTAACATGTAAGGTTGATCCTCTATCGTATACACCAATTGAGAAACATGTCTTTGACCAATTAGGGATGAGCCTCTAACATGTGTGTATGATCATAGTTATTATAAAAGTATGATAATCGAAAATTCTAATACCATGATGAAGTTTCTTATTTACAAGTACGATGCGTCTATTTGATTGATGAAGGATTCTCATATATTATTTACGACTACTGCTTGATCAAATGTGTTATTAATATGAGATTTGACTTTTATCGAGAATGAAGTATGAGATGATCAATGAAAGAGGATTAAATAAGTATGATATATCAAAGATACTTGTAGTTTGAAGCAATCTTGATCGTATCTATACACAGAAGTGTGAAAATGTTTTCCATTAAAGTCAGAACTATTAATTCAACCCTTATTTCAGGCATGATCTTATTAGTTTTTTCTCTTACTTCGTATGTTTATGTTATGCTCTCTTAATTTCACCACTAGCCTTAATAGTAATAATTATGTTGAGAACTATTCCTTAATCATTTAGAAAATAATAATATTGTATAAGATTCACTATGATGGTATTCTCTAAGGTATGATTACTCTACCCTGATTCACTCTTTTTAACGTTTATAAGATACAGTCAAGAGTTTTAGTCGAGTATAATAACCTCCAAGGTATGGCACTCGGTTCTACCACAGTTCCAACAATATATATATAAACCCTACTGTTGATATTCTATAAGTTTCGGAATCAAAAAAGAGCTGAATTACTGGTCCCACTATGGTTCCAATAGTTAATACTTATACCAAGGCGTGGATATCATCTTGAATGCTTCCAGTAATTGATACTCATACGATTATACACTTGATATATATCATATAAGATTAGTCATATATCTTAGCTTTAACAGCTTCATTCATTTATACTTAGACCCATAGTGCAACCCTCCATAGATATTCCATAAGTTTAACCATGATGGAAACCACTATGTAAAACTAATACCTCGAGTGGTTACATTTTATTGATAGCTAGACCCATGATGGTTACTACATGATAGAATCGAGCAAGGGAGGACTCTAACTCCGAATGGTTTCAGCCATAGCTAACTAGAAGTATTATGAGGATATGTTCTGTTGATATCTTATAAGTTTCACCTAAACCTAATTAAGATTGTGATCAATCTTACATTGAACGGCTACAGTCATTTTATCGTTAAACCCATGATGGTAAGCCCTGTAGCAGATGGGCTGACCATCGCTTGTTAAGGTCGGCATGACAGCCAAGTATATTTATTGTACAACACCCCTTGAAGCATGGTCTCGATCAATTATCAATCGTCGCTAAACATTATGTCTGGCTTTTACTGATATTAAAATATATTGTAAGTATCATGCATGACTATGGTCAAGTATAAGTACGTTATAAGGTTCATATCAATAATCAAATGTTATCCAAGTAGGAAGCATGGATCATATTAATGATCAAATATTATGTAAGTTTTATGCATGAGTCTGAACCATGATCAAATGAGGTGTAAGTGTATTACAAAGCAAGGATCAATGGGAAAATACCGATTTAGCATGATGTGAGGGTTTTATCAAGGATCAGATTTCTCCTATGAAAGATGCATGACATTAATCGAAGATCGAATGACAAATAGGCATAATGTATGGCTCTCAACGATGATCTAAATATACCTAAGCATGATTCGGGGCTTTGATCAATTATCAAATGTAGACTAAGCATGACATAAGATATTGAACAAATATAATATATATTCCATGAACGATGCATGACTTAATCGATGATCGATTACACGTGTAAACTATGTATGGTTCTGAAAAATGATCAAGTTATGTCTACATATAAAGCTGGGCTTGTATTAATGGCCAAAGATAGACTAATCGTGGGTGAAGTTTTGATAAAGGATCAGATATCTTCCATGAACCATGTGTAACTTAATTCAATAATTAAATGACATGTAGGAGTCATAACTATCCCTGAACAGCGTTCAAGTTATGTCTAAGTATAATGTAGGGCTAGAATCAATGGTAAAATATCGCTAAATTTTACAGTGTGACTTTGATCAATCATAAAATATAATGCAAGCTTAAGGCATGTATAATGCATGCTTATGATCAAGTCTAAGTATGATGTAGAGCTTATCAAGTCTAAATGTGATGTGTGATAGACAATAAATTCTAGTATGATGAAGCGTTCAATACAATGATCAAATATTGTTCAAATATAATGTAGAGTTCTGATAATATATCAAATATAGTTTAAGCATGAAGGATGGCTTTGATTGATTATCAAATATAATTTAAGTTTCATCCACGGATATGATCAAGTCTAAATTTGATCTAGAGTTAAAATCAAAGATCAATAATGTTGATTAGGTACGAAACATAGCTTTGGTCAATCATCAAGTATAATATAAATATAAAGCTATGATATTATCAAGTCGAAATGTGAAGTTGAATATATATCAATGATAAAATAATATTGTTTAAGTATGGAGCGTAGTTTTATATGATATTAAATATAATATAACTATAATTTATAGCTATGCTCAAGTCTAAGTATTATGTAAAGATCGTATCAAATCTAAGTAAGTTGCTGAGTTATTTTCTATAGCTGCTTATTGTTCAAGTATGATATAGAGCTTTGGTAAATCATCAAATATAATGAAAGTATCATACACGGCTATGACCAAGTATAAGAATGATGCAAATTTCTAATCATGGAAAAATGTTATTTAACTATGAGGTGGAGTTCTGAAAATGATCAAATACTAAATACCGCTCCTCCCTCCCCCTCATTAAAAATATGTTTCCAAGATGAGCTCAGTATTACTTAAGTAACTTTAATTCGATAATTTCTGTGGAAAAGTAGGATGTCGTATTGATTTAAAGCATTTTCGTTTTGTCATAACTCTATAGAGGAAGCTGTATGAAGTAGTGGGAGCACATTACCTTTGGTCCCTCCAAATCTGAATATAATTGATCAAGACATCAAGGGGTGGACCACGTGATTTTTGCTGTTCATGGTAGTTAGTTGTTATGTGGCAACCAATCAACAGTAAATATGTAGTCTTACCGTGACAGGCGTCTTACTATCCATCCGGGATATTCACAAAGTAACATTAATGAATTAGGATGATTGAGGTATGATTTTGATAAGCGAGAAGAAAGAGTGAAAAATCATTCAGGTAAATCAGTTTTCAATGCACCCAACAGGAATTAAAATCCTAACATCCAGTAACTTGAAAAATAATAAGACAGGACTGATGCCTCTAACCGCATGCCATTTGGTGAGAAATCATAATAAGTAGAAAATTTCAAACTCCCTTGCACTATATAATGGTCGAACTATATATTGTAGATTAATTTGCAAAAACCAAGCATTCCTCATGTCTTTGCATTGTATGTCTATCGCAATCAATCCATTAGCAATTAAACTTAAAGAATAAATGTAGTTATCATCTAGTATGGTCTACCAGTTATGGAGAGTTTGGGTTTTGAATGAATTACGGTCGGGTGTATTGAGGGTGGCTTATCTCAGATGTTTTTCTATACTCTTTCCAAGCAAATGTGTGAATATTTCTTATTAATTTTACCTTTGATCATCCCTACTACATCACTGTAACTAAATTCGTATTTTCTTGGCGAGCAATAAAATCGGGTATATGAAATTCTAACAACAGACACATTAACACTAGATGCCAATCCCAAAAGTCAAGTAATCGGTATTTCTCAAACAACCTATATGCTTTCACTAGAGACAAATCAATTCGTGAATCATATTATCTTAAGCCTTAGACTAACACAATAAAATGACAATGATAACATATTTCATGATTATTGTAAATTGTTTGAATTTCTAAAACTTATGCGAAGCAATACGGAATTAATTATTTTCCTGAAATTGACTATTTGGCCCTTTAGATAAAAACTATGATCAATCAATTTTGTAAATTTAAATACGAGTTAAGTATATAAATACTATACCTATTTTTCTCAGTAGTAGAGGTCATAGTGTTATTCCCATTGTCACCTAAAATCGTAGAAAAATAAAAAATATATTCTAAATTTAGTAGCACGATTTTTTCTTAGCTTTATGATAACCAATAAAATTCCCTCAGTTAGTAAGACGCAGTGTTGATAAAAAATAATAAAAATGTAGGTTCCCTCAGTGCAGCAGATTTATTTCCGTCAACCAAAAACCATTTGTAAAAGAATAGATAAAACCAATTTTGAATTGGTTATCATAATGAGTTACTGTGAAAAAAGTCATTCAATTAAAACTAAGAAAAATGTTTGCAGTAGTTTTTCTACTTCTAACACTATTTCAATTATACTTAGGATAAATTATTACCATTTTATGTATAGGTCCTATATATTATTTTTAATATTAATACAAAAATACATTTTTATTTACTTAAAGAAATCCACGTAGATCATATGTGGTTAAAATTGGATGCGTGTGGCAGAATAAATCACCGGTGACACACGGCTTATCTTGGGCTACCACATTTATTTTATCACCTCGTCTTACTAACTGTTCAGACTATACGCATATATAATATACTTTAATGTGGCAGGAATGGGGAAGGAAGCATTTTAGAGGTAAAATACCCTCATTTGCTTGTAAGGAGAGTGGGAAACCATTGAAGAAAAAAATTATCAGAAAAACCGACCGGGATTTTAACCCCAAAACACACACATATATATATATATATATATATTTCTTTGTGAGCTTACAGGAGGGTAAACTAAATCATTCATGTAGCCAGGGTTACCCACATAAGTTTGTTTCAAAAATTCATACATTTTATATATCCTTATTAGTTTTATAGCCACAGTTAACTGCCCTGCTGGATCATTCAACCAATAATCAGTTCAACATTTCACTAAATATGTATGATGACCATAACAAAGTCGTGACATCATTGACAAGTTCAGCTCAATGTCCTGTGCATAATTTTAAGCTCTAAACGAGAGTAAATTTGTTATATTTAATTTTAAAAGCCCTGCTTCTGGAATCGTGTTATATATCATTAGAAAGTTACAAACACTGTTTTTTGTTAAAGAGCTACCAAGTATTTATTTAAATGATTTAAATAGAACATGTAGAAATTATAAATATTTTGAAATGCATTGACGAGTTTGAAATGGTTTTACATCTTTGAGATTATTTTATTCGTATTCTGACACTATGTTTTTATAATATTATTTCTAATAAGTATAGATCAGAGCATAATTTCACGTTTTGGTCTATGCAAATTTATAGAAATATATTTACCTCTGATGTATTGTATCAATATATATATATATATACACTTTCATTATAACTCTATATATTCTTGTTTAATTTATATATTTTATCACAGTCGTTATTTAACAGCTTAAGATATGTGTTTGTTATGACTGAAGAGATTTGAGGAAGGGTTCCTATATTGGCATTAAGAGGGGCTAGGGAAACCACAGTATGGTATAACATGTAGATAGCCACATTAGATCAGCTACCTGCGATTCAAACCTTGATATTTTTTCAACCAAAGACCATTCTAATAATATTTTAATTTTACTACACATTATCCTTACGTGCATAGAAACATAAACTTCCTTATTACCATCGAACGTGAGACATAGGTGTGAGAGAGAGTAATTTGGACTTTCCTTAGGCGCAAACAATCGTATATCATGTCCGAGTTTCAACAACAGAGTCCTCCGCCCTTTCAATAGAGGTCCGTAGTTAGCGGGAATCTCCTTCATCCTCTCCACCCACCCCCCAGCCAAAGAGCCCCTCACTCACCATTTTTTTGTCAATAAAAGCGAGTCCGGAATGAAATACTTGTCTTATTTCGATAAAAGGTTTCAAAGTTTTCCCCGGCTCTTAAGTTATTTGTGTAAAAGGTTCTTAGTATTGTATGTGTTTCATTTTCCGGGCTATAGAGAGGCTACTAGCATGCTTGCCTCTCTTCCCCGTGTGCTATGCCTCAACACAAACACAATAGTTTGGGAATATCCATTTATCCTGTCACAGTTTCTTTCTTACTCTGAACTGTTAATACTAGTTTAGATACAAACATATGAGAACTCCTAAGGCGAGCTTACATCAATGAGAGAGTTGGTGTGTGGTGTGGTGTGTGGAGTATCTCGGCATATCTATGGTTGAACTTTAATACTTTAAAATCACATTCCAAGATTAAATCTATAGGAAACTATGCATTATAAAGTGTAGCTATTCCCTAAGACAAAAATTTTCATATTTAACCAAATGAATGCACGGGCCAAATATTTCAAATTACAAAAAAATATTCTAAGGGCTAGCAACAATTATATTAAAAAAATATTTTAAAAAACAATCTATTGAGTAGTTAATAAATCGATTTCAATTATTTTTTTGTAAATGAGAGAACTAATTTCTTTGGCTTTAATATACAAGTTTAAAAATCCATAATAGTGATGCCGCAACCGGAAAAGGGATTTCCGTTAATTGGTTAATCTATGGAGGTTGTTTAAGACAGGGTTTCTTGTGTATTCAAAACGTGGTTAGGTTATCTAGACAAAATATTGAAAAAAGTCACAAAATTTCTAGACCTATACTGGGATATTTCACAAACTCTGTGACTTGGTTTTACTTTGTTAGATCCCATAATTTCTTAAAAAATGTAAAGATATTTTCAATCAGTGGCTCCCAAATATGATAATATTATTAAGCAATGGGTTAACACATATCACTCAACTTAAATTTAAGCTTCACTTTATTGCATAGGGCTTAAATTAGTATTTCCTTTAAAGAACAATATATCTTATTTAAAATAAATTGTTTTCAAGCAATATCTAACTTAGAGTGTATCAGTTCAAAGACTTTGAAAAATTTCGTTTTAATTTGAGGAAAATCGAGAAAGGGTCCTAATGATTAGATATTTTTCCTTGCCTCTGAAATATTTTTTAGAAGGTTATGCCAAATACTTGCTTGGTAGTAACTTGTCTGGTTTTTTATTTGATATAATGTATCTGCCCGTAGACCATGGCGGACCATTTGGTTTGAGAAGAGGTGTGAATAAGTTGATTTGGACCAGTTCTGAAATTTTCTCGCTTTGATTGCATTTTTGCTATAATTTGTGACTTATATTCTGTCACGAGGAAAATATTGAAAATAACTTTTTATGTTTTTTTTTAACTTTTTTTGATATTGTGTTAAGTCTAATAATATATCTCAAACATATTATTTAAGGGTAGAGTATAGGCATGCCACGCAATTCATATTTACAGATAGTGAAACATAAATTTTCTAGTAAAACGTTGTATCTTACTTGCCTACTCTATGTCATTAGCAACTCGAAAGTCCATTACCGCACTTACAAAAGTACGCCACCTATCCCTATCCTGAGCTAGTTTTATCTAGTCCACCTAGCTACACCCAATAGAAGGCCATAGCCAGCCAATATTTTTTTTGGGGGGAGGGGGGTTGGGTGGGCTCATCCCACAATTTCCAGAAGTTAAAACAAATTTTTTAAATGAAAAACAGTTCTAAAAGCTATCTAAAGTGTTTTTTTTATGGCACCATGACTCCTTAACTGCCAGAGGATCATTTATAAATATTTAACACCTTTAGAAGCTCTCTGAAGTGTTTATTTTGGCAACACACCACCATAACTGCTGAAGGATAGGAAAAATTATAAATATTAGACACCTCTAGAAAATATCTGAAGTTTTTTTTATGACAACATAGCCCCCTAACTGCTGAAGGCTAGGGAAATTTATAGATATTGAACATCTCTAGAAGCTATCTGAAATGTTTTTTTATGGCAACATAACCCCCTAACTGCTGAAGGATAGGAAAATATCTAAATATTTAACACCTCTAGAAGCTATCTGACGGGTTCTTTTATGGCAACATAACCCCCTAACTGTTGAAGACTAGGAAAAATTATAAATATTAAACACCTCTAGAAGCTATCTGAAGTGTTTTTCTATGGCAACATAACCCCCTAACTGTCGAAGGCTAGGAAAAGCTCTGAATTAAAAATACCTCTAGAAGCTATCTAAAGTGTTTTTTTAGCAGCATAACACCATAACTGCCGAAGACTAGAAAAACTTCTAAACACTCTAGAAGCTCTCTGAGTGCTTTTTATTGTAACACAGCCCCTAATTCTACTTGTATCTTAATTTTGATAGTGTTTAAATTTCGGAGGTGAGAGGGGGGTTGAACTCCCAAAACATCCCCTGGCTAAGGCCTTGACCCTGAACATGGTTATAAATATTATCCTATTCACGCTACATGTCCTGCCCACCGTAATCTACGAGACTCTATTATCTTAACAATGTTTTGTGATGAGGACAGTGTATGTAGCTTAGCATTATGTAAAATCATGTATTCCCTAGTAGCCTCATTTCTTTTTGAATTAATATATCTTCTTAAGCACATTGTTTTCAAATCTCATAAAAAAATTTCGTCATGTAAGGTAAGAGACCATATTTCAAAAGCCTAGAATACAACCGGTAAGATTATTGTTTTGTTTTTTCCGAGATTTATATTCTTTGAAAGTAGGTGAACTGTAAATAACTTACTGACTGAGTAATAACATGATTTTACCGACTATATTCTTTACCTAATTACCAATCTAATATCTTTATTGCAAGTTAAAATGGTTCCTAAATATTTAAACCTATTAACCCGGTCAAATGATATGTTGTTCTAAGTAATCTCTAAATTATTGACTCCAATCAATGTTCTCTGTGTGATCATATAACTAGTATTTTCGGCATTCACTTCTAAACCTATTTCCTTACAAGCCTCAAGTGAAATTTCTGCATTTCTTGCAATAGCTTCCTGACTTTGCCCAACAAAGCTAAATCATCTGCGTATTCTAATAACTGAATTGTACCGTTTAATGCCAGCATATTTATACTATCTTGAATTATCCTAATTATATACCATATTCTGAAAATTGAAAATGGACACGGGAATCGAACACGGGACCTTTGGCTTAGTATGCCAATGCTCTAACCACTGAGCTATCCAGGAATCGTCCCATGCCCACTCATCACTCATATTTTAAGGCAGAGTCTATGATGGACGTGCGAAATTCGTCGGATACAAATGTGTGATTTTTTATTAAGATCAAGAGCTATCAGATAATGCAGCTAGCTACCTTCGACTCGAAAGTTGGCTTAATGCTGCCACTTGTACAATTATTATAATTGTAAGGGAGTGTATATTTAAGAATCAAATAGCCAAAGCTATTATTTATGCTTTTAGTGAGGATTAATCCATCTAGATATCATATTCCGAAAAATAAAAATGACACCTGGACACGGGAATCGAACCCGTGACCTTTGGCTTAATATGTCATTGCTTGACCACTGAGCTATCCAGGAATCGTCTCGTGTTCTGGGTCATTATTCACTCATATTTTAAGAAAGTCTATAATGGACGTGCAGAAATCGTCGGCTTAATGCTGCCATTTGTACAATTATTATAATTGTAAGGGATTGTATATTAAGAATCAAATAGCCAAAGCTATTATCTATGTTTTAGTTAGGATTACTCCATCTAGATATCATATTCTGTAAATTGAAAAGCATAAATAATAGATTTGGCTATTTGATTCTTAAATATGCAATCCCTTACAAATATAATAATTATACAAGTGGCAGCATTAAGCCAACTACTGAATCGAAGGTGGCTCGTGATCTTAATAAAACTCATGAATTTTTAGCTGACGATTTCCGCACGTCCATCATAGACTCTGTCTTAAAATATGAGTAAAGAATGGCCCTGAGCACGGGATGATTCCTGGATGGCTCAGTGGTTAGAGCATTGGCGTACTAAGGGTTCGATTCCAGTGTCCAGGATTCATTTTTCAATTTTCAGGATATGATATCTAGATGGAATAAACCTCACTAAAATTATAAATAATAGCTTTGGCTATTTGATTCTTAATTACATATGTTAAAGCTGGGTTAATTAGTCATGTTGAAAATGTATCTTCTTGTTTCAAACTATTATGTCATTCGAAATAATATGATAAGTGGTAACCAATCCGTACCCTTCCACGCGTATCATTCAAACATACCGCAATAAGCTAGACAAGTTTTATGGGTATCCCAAACTTAGCTAATTTTCTTTTATTTTAACTGATTAGTTGGCCCTTTTAGATTACATGCATAATGACCATCATATTGTATTCAAAAAATGTTCTAATATTTGCCGGATAGTACAAATCTGATTGATCTAAATCTATTAATCTAAATCGTTGAAGTCAACATTGATAAGCACTAATTACTTCCTCTACATTTGGCGTAAATCTCATTTAAATTATGTTAGACAAATCTTTATAGCATTTTGGTGGTAATAAATTACCTTTATATTCATTACACTTTGTTTGATCTCATTTTGTATCAAATAACTTAAATACTTAAAGCTTATTTTAATAATTAATAATATTACTATTACTAGGGGCTAGGCCAAAATTCGGACCAAATTTCGGATTTCACACGACAGCAATTTGTTGTTATTTTAATCTATTTTATACAGTAGGTTGCTTTATTTGTGTATAGGGCTCGATCAATAGTCCATGATAATCGGAATGTAAGAAAAAAACGCCCCAAAGAATAAGTAATTCACGAGGGATATATATTGATCCCAACATCATCCTTAGGGATTCTTCTTTCAGCCTGAATTTCATCAAGCATTTAGTGTTATTCTAACCAGTTTATTTCACATAGGTTTAATACTTTCTTGCGGCAGGCTAGGAAAGGAGTTCAATGAATGAAGTGTGTTATTTGTTTAAAATAGAGTATTATATTTTAAAATAAATGGCACGTAACTACGTACTCGTCTTTCTCGCTAAATTGTCTAAAAATGGATATATTTACTCAAAATTCGTAACATAATATACACTAACGAACCCGAGAACAAATTGCGCTATATATAGGTAAAACGTTTTTGACTCGCGGTTTTACATTTTATAATTCTATTTAAAAAATTAATGTCTTCATTTGTATATTTGGACCAATAAAAATTATCGATATTGGGTCCCCAAGGGTCAACACCTCGTATTAAAATTTTCAATTCCATTTAAAATTTACAACATTTTATTAGGAGATATCTTATGGTTATCGCATGGCTATTTAATTTCTCTTTTATAAATTTTGACCAGTACAATAGGTAATTATTGACTATTGAGTATAAAGTGAGAGAGATAGATCATTGCTATACCAGGGGTGGATCCAGGATGGTGGCATGGGGAGCGCACGCCACCCTTCAAGAAATTAGGTCAAGAAAGTCAATATTAGAGTCACTACTAGTTTTATTGTCACGTAATACTATTTCCCTAACCAGATTTCATTTTTTAATTGGTATTGGTAATATTATTAATATATTAATATACGGTAATTTATATAAATACTTAAGACAAACACATTTAGTATTAAAGTGGTGAAAATAGGCATTAATGAAAATACCCAAATTTAAGTTGCGTGCCTCTAACCTTGTTGTACAATCCTTGTTTAGGTTTAAATTTATTTTATCATATCTATGATTACTATTTCAATGATTATTAATAAATCTCTTTAAAAACATTAATCAAAATATTTGAATAATACAACACCAATAAAGTGCTATTATGGATTAGTTGTAAAATTTCGATTTAGAATGAAAAATAACTAGCTATACTATTAAGTAGAGTTACAGTTCGATTGTTCGAAATCTGAAAAATCCATCAATTTTTTTCTAATTGATCGAATAGCTAAAAAACTATTTATACAATAATTGTTGTAATGCTTAAAATTATTTCCCTCTTAATAATCACTATTTATTGATATTCTTATTATTTGCCGATAGTAAATTTCAATACTAATTGCAACAAATTTCGATTTATACCCTTCATTAGAGGATTATTATCAAGTATAGCGTTACAATTAAAAATAGCTTAAGGATTTACTCTCAAATTTTTAAGTATTTTTTGGTCCGGTCCCGATGGGAGCAACCACGTACCACCACCCCCCGCCCCCCACCCCCGGCTCAAGAAAATCCTGATCTAGCCCCAGTGCTGTACAAACATTTCCCCTAAGAGGTTGAAAGAAAGAGAACATACACTTTTTGAAAGACTTACTTATCTGCTTACTCTATGGCATTGGAGAATTATTGCGTTAAAACTTAAGTAGTATATCTTTACAACAAATCTCACAAAATTGTATTAATATATTTTCCAATATCTCAGAAAATGTTAGTTTTATATAAATATATTTCATATACAAGTTTTTTATTTTTAATAGAATTAAAATTTTTTAATGAATAGTTATTTAGTATCTCAAATTGCGGAGATACGGAAATTTCCGCTTCTGTAAAGTACACTAAAAATCATTTTCACATGAAAATGAAAGTAGCCAGTTTACTTATAATCTTAATCAACGCCTATATTAGTAGTTTAATCAAAGTCGCTAAAGCTGATTTTGAGAAAATCGATTTTTTCTCTTTTAAATTTTTATTAAAATACTCTTAATTTTGGGGTTAAAAGGACACACAGACGGACAGCATTGCAAAGCCCACTTTTTAGGTTCCGGGGGTCATAAGACGTCGACATCCATCAACATTTCGGATTAGATTTTTTTTTTACAGTAGCGACCTTTAGTAATAGAATAGTTAAAAAATATATATATATTTCGGTATAGCGTGAAAATTATTGGTTTTATTTAAATTTGTTTAGAATAAAATATTTGTATTTTAAATAGATCTACATATTTTCAATATAATTAATTTAATATCTCAAATTATTTGAGAGATATGATAAACTTGAGAATTTACCCATCAAACAGGAGCCCTTAATGTAATTATGCCGAAATATTGAGGGTAGCCATATTGTTTGAAATATTGATCAAACTTGGAAATGAATTTTAATCAAAATCGTTAGAGCCAGTTTTGATAAAATCTATTTTTTAATTTTTTTGCCTTTGAAGGAAACTACCCTTAATATTTAGGGTTATATATCCAATTCCAAAATCTCTTTGGGGCAGCCCTATGAAAATCCTAGATAACAAGTTTATCCCAATCGGTAAAATAGATTATGCTCTAGCCAGAGGTACAAACAGACAACATTGCGAAAACCACTAATTTGTATTCGAGGGATCATGAAACGTCAACATTCTTCTTAATCTCGATTTCAATTTTTTTTGGTGGCTACAATACTTTTTCTATCTGCAAGGTAGTGAAAAATTAAAAAAAAATAAGATCGATAAAATACCATTTTGATATATAGTTTGAGATATTCCTTTATAAGGACACCTTGAGAATTACTTCGTATTGCCTACACCAGTGGAGACTTGTGAGTAAACCCTCTTAAAAATTTAAAATTAGGTATAAAACAACTTATCTTATACTATCCTGTATTTTAATTGCAAACTATACTTAAAAATGTATGAAAAGAATAAAGTTAATAAAAGTAAATAAAATTTATAAAGTTATCAAAGTATTACAACTCACTTGGTGAGAAGTCAAAGACTGCGCATCGTAGAATCCATAAAAACACACATAAACAGACACTAACTCCAAACAAAAAAAATATTTAAATAGGTTCTTAACACTATCTTGAACACAATACATACAATATACTAGTGATTTATGAATTAGAATATCATTAAGTTCATCATTGAAAATATGATCTAATCTTCGGTTTTTGTTCTATTAGGGTTTCTTTAAAATCTGGTATCTCGTGAGTCATTGACTGTTCAATAGAAAACTACCAAAGCATTTAATCTGTCTTCACTCTTGGTGTTTCTTAGCCAAATAACGAACCCTAAAAATATAATAAACCTGAAGGAATAATACTTTTGAGTAACTCAACTTGATAATTCATCTTTTTCCTTTTCATCATCCCAACCTGGACTATATGCTAGATTAGCAAATAAATTGATTTATAGACTTTTAGAACCTCCTCAATGACAGACAACACATCCTCATTTCTTGGACACCTTAATGGCATATTTGTAAACGCATTTCGTCATGGCGACTGCCAAAGCTTTTCTCAACTATGTAACTAAATTTAAGATGGTCTTACACTTCTATGATGTCATTTTCAGGCTTATCGTTGTTGATGGGCTGTTCGTTTCTCAGCTCAGAAACCATGAAGAGTAAAATTATAGTTTGTATCTTGTGAACGCAAACTGCTAGTCATCCTCAAAAGATAATATTTATTCTTGTTTGTACTAAAGTGGGTCTATGGGAATGAGGAAACAAAATGTAGTGTTGGTGACTGGGAGGTTGAGGTTTTGTTCTAGACTAAGTATACTGAAGGTGGCTATCCTAAAATTATTTCCTACTTTACCTCTACCCAAATGTTGAAACATTTCTGATAAAATTGTACTTTAATCATACCCACCTTAATAGGATAGTTAAATACGGATAGCCTTTAAGAGAAGTAAGGTGTGGTAAAAAAAATTCAACCAATTTACTAAAGCGAAATATATTAAAAACATTAGGCTACATTCACTTGAGCAATGCTACAAACAGTTGAAAATCTAGACTATATAATAAGGAATGCTATTTGCCAATGAACCACAAAGCTACTAAAAAAATTAAATTAATCCAACTATTAGGTTATACATATTTAACCGATGCTAAATAAGATTAGATTATTTGGCTGTATATTTAATTGTTCAAGGCTATACGCAATTTTATCCTTAGGTCACACACACATACAGATACAGTTGAACCGGGATAATTTGAACTTGAATGGACCAGGAAAAAATTTGAATTAAATAAGTTTCTTAAAAGGAATTGAAAAGAAATAAAGTTAAGTTTGAAATTAAGCTCAAAAACTTTATTTGACGTATTTGGACATTATCTGTTCACAATTTCTTTAAAAAGTCAGAGATCTTAATCTGTTTTCCTGGTTTAAGTCTCTCAGTCTTAGTGTATGATTCTAATAGATGCATTGACTAGAAAATTGAATCACATACATTGTTGCGACTTTAAAAAAACGCCTGATTTCTTGGATTTAGTCCATGGCTTCTGCAACACTCCGGATAGGCCTCTCCTGAACTACTGGAGAATTGTCCTCTTAATCACCAGATGCTCCATCCTCAGCCTGGATGTTAATGTTAAGAACTTCGGAAACGATGACTGCATCAGTAACTTCACCACACACTGTCACATCTTCATCCACGCTGACGAAGTCCACATAGGAGATAGCAGGATCAGGAGTAACTTCCTTTCAGTTGTCAATAGCTGGCGCAACTTCAGTCACAGTTTCTCTATCATTTTCTTTCTTGATAAAGCCAGCTTTTTTAAAATAGTTCATAATGGTCTCAACTTTCACTTGGTCCCACGCTTGCTTACACATTCTTGAGGCTTTAAGAACGTCAAGCGAAATTTTCTTAGTATATAAATCTCTAGTAAAAATTTTTTCAACCAAAATTCGTCTGTAGAAATGTTTTAGGTTATTAATTATTCCTTGGTCCATAGGTTGAGTAACCGATGTCATATTTGGCGGGGAAAAAATAGCCTTTACATTTTCCAAAAGGGGAACTCTGTTATGATCAGTGCAAATGTCAAAGAATAAAAAGTGTCCAATTTTGTTTGCCAAGCTGCTTGTATCGCGGTCTAGAGGTAAGGTGTCAGACTTCTTTGCTGGGGTCCGGGTTCAATCCTCTGTCCCGGCACAGATGTATCTGATTGCCAAACCCTTCCTTCACCTCTTGACAAGACGTGTATTAATCACAACTTGTGAATGTGAGGAATGCCAGGCCTCCACCGTGGTTCGGATTCCACGCTAAACTATAGGTCCTCCATTTCATCTCACAATAATCAGGTACCATTACACATTAGCGTAAGTGCAAAAACCCGAAAGGTTAGTAAGATGAGGTGCTAATAATAATAATAATAATAATAATAATAATAATAATAATAATAATAATAATAATAATAATAATAATAATAATAATGATAATACTGAGTTCACTTCTTCAGTGTTTAGAACAAAAAAACAAGTTCCCTACATATCGGGTCGACCAGTATCAAACACAATTAAGATATACAGTATTATTCACACCTGCGCAGATTGATAAGAGACTTGGTAGTATGGTTATGTTACAATTTAAGTGACCTACAAAATGTATATATACATAAAATAAATATTAATAAAAAACAACACAAATTGATCCTCACAATGTTCCGATATGGGAAATGATGAGATGAGAGGTCCCAAGTCTTTTGCACTCTTATAGGGCCGTAAATAGCTCAAATAATTTAGTCCTTTTTATATATGGGGTTCTTTAAATTCACCCACAAATATTAATGGAATTTAGTTCTTGGAAAAGGTAGCGCGTTGGCTATCCCCAGAGAAAGGAATGGGCTCACCGTTCAAAAGGCGTCCAACGTTGCAAAGAAGGGCCTAGCCCCACCGGACTATGCAGGATGGAATTTCTCCTCGGGTAAAGCTGAGGCACAAGCATACGGTGTTAGTTTTATTTCATTATAGGTAAATTCACTACTAGAAAGTCCTTCTTTCCCAAAAAATCACTCGGAGCTCCACCACGGAACCTCCACTCATCTCTGCCAATTTCACTCAAATACCGCTATCCTTGCAGGAATCTTCCCACCTAGGCCACTTTGCCGCACATCTTCCAAGATCTACCCGAAAGTTGCCCGAAATTGGTGGCATGATTCCCGCAAAATATCCTAACTTCCAGTATAGCCTTCTTATAAACTAATACAAACTTGTCAAAAATTGTTAAAATTAACAATAACAAAATTATGATTCCTAAAACAATTACAAAAAACATTTCTGGCCTTCCTCCTTGTCAAAAAAACCCGCCAAAAACCAATAAAAAACACATGATTAATCTTATTTTTCACTCTACCATCGCGTGGCAGAAATGCTCTCCTAGCAACACGCTCGTGTGGCGGGTTCGTGAACTACCTAGCTAATCTAGATGGACACCATAAAATAAATTTATAATAAGTGAAAATAAGCCTAAAAATGAAACTACGATAGAAAATTACTGCAAAATAAGGTACGTAATAAAATAATGTAAAGATTAATATAATATTAAATTTAAGATATTTTTTAGTTTTTTCCAAAGATGTAAGCTACCATGGAACCACCTAAAATAGTTAATATCCCCAGGTATTAGCAACTAAACGAACGTGCTGCCAAGGCAGCCATTACTAACACCTAACCTATATATATTTAAACTTCACAAAATCACAACTAATATAATGGTAAAAATAATAAGAAACTAGGGGATTAATGAGAATCCTCACAAGTTGAAGATTGCTTCAAAAAGAAGTGTTGATTCAATCACAGTAGTAAACTGTTAAAACATAACGAAAGATGCAGAGATTTGAACTACTATGTAAGAAGGTTGGCTGAAAAGTAATGCACTGTTGCTCATAGCTAACAAATGGAAAGAGATGGTCAAATGAAACAAATATGGCATACAAGTATATTTTATTTGCTATAAAAACTTACATTAATTTTCCACGTAGTTACAATTTACAGCTACGCATTTCTCCCAACGGTGAACCAGTTTTCTCATCCCGTCAATGAGGAATGCCGGTGGTCTTTCCTTGATCCACGACCTCAATTCGGCTTTCAGTTCATCATTCATGTTGAAATGAATACCCTTGATGTCCCTCTTTAAATACGGAAAGAAGTGGAAACCACATGGCGCCAAATGTGGTGAGTATGGAGGGTGTGAAATGGGCTGAAATTTCAACTTCACAAGAGCCTCGGTGGTTGCACGCGTTGTGTGTGTTCGAGCATTTACGTGTTGCAGAATTATCAGCTCCATGGATTATAGAACACGACACAAACGTTTCCTAAGGTGTTTTAACGTAGATATGTATCACACAAAGTTCACAGATGACCCAGCTTCCAGGTAGTCATTCACGTACACATGTTTGGAATCCAAAATACTGTAGAGGTAATTTTGTTTTAGAGGGTTGTGTTTTGAATTTTTTCAATTGTGGCGAACCATAGTGCCGGTATTCCATGCTCTGCCGTTTTTCTTCTGGGTCATAATTATGCATCCACGTTTCGTATCCCATCAAAATAATTGAAAAGGAAGTCATCTCCCTCGTCGCGATAACGTTTCAGAAGCTGTTCACTACATTCCTTTCGTTGTTGTTTGTTCTCTTCTGTGAGTTTGCGTGGCACCCACCGCGAACAGCATTTAAGGTAGCCCAATTGTGCAATTGTCCTACTCGTTCTTTCAATATGACTATTCGGGTGGCGATGCGTTGTTGTGTGATGCGATGGACATTTGAGTCAATTCATCTACCTCCTTTTGGTGCTTGTAATCAGTCACAGAAACTGGTCGACCCCTGAGAGGTTCATCCTCAATATTCGCTACACCAGCTTCCGATGCACAAACATTTATTGCCCACCTACTCACAGTACTTCAATCAACAGTTTCATCACCACCAACGGCTTTTAAACGACGATGAATGTTACTAGCTTGCTTTTTTTCAGCTGTTAAAAATTCAAACACTGCACGTTGTTTTAGACGCGTTTACATAGCTGGCGTACTCGACTCCATACCAATGGCAACTGACAGAAAATGAGAGGGAGTGGGTCAACGAGTGTTGGAATTTAGTAGCACGGGAATGTAGCTATAAGATGGTGGCAGGTGCCGTGATGTACGTTCTTATGTTCTACTGTTACGTGTGACTGTGAATTATTTATCAGCCCACCCTCGTATATGTAATGAACGTACTAGGTATCTCAATACTAGCAGAGTTACGGTCCATGGCATGACTTAAGATGAATTGAAACTGTGGAGGAGTTCAAAAAAGAAAGAAATGGAAATAGGGTTCTTTTACTTTATGGGATATCAGTATCTGTGAAAAGGCTTTTTTAGTGTTTCATGCTATTAAAATAAAAGATTCAAAAGGCTTGTAAAACAATTCAATAAATTAGGTCTTCATATCCGAAAACTAGGCAATTATAAGCCTACAAATAATAATACTCACAGGAAATTACAGCTAAAGTAGTTTAATTCATTAGAAACAATGCTGAATGATCATATTTTATTATGCCAGGTCATTTTGCTAATCACAAACAAATGGTTAAGTTACTTACTTACATCTTCTGACACGAAGATAGGTTTGTATAAAAAATACAAAAAGTGTGTGAAACCAGCAACAACAAGCCGATAGGTGGGATCATGTTTTTCCAGTTGTGAAATCAGCTCTGTTAAGATATAGTAATTACGGAGCCCAGAAGTGACTTGTGTGAAGTATGCCAACAAAACTACATTTCCCATTCCATAATGCGGGGTGCATCAAATGCGTAAAATCTAGCTTTTATTTTAAACTTCATGAATATCATTTGAAACGATTTGACATAGAAAGGAAACACTACCGTGATATAATTCCAAGAACTTAAGAGGTATTTGTTCCGTCCAGAGATCTGCTAGATGAAACGGGGCTTGTTCCTAATTCTTTTGATGGGGTACTCCACTATTCATTTGACTTTGTGCAACAAGTTTATGTCCTACAAGATCATGATCAAGTAAGCCCTATCATTTTTGACACCTTAGAAGGTAGGAATCTTTGGCATAATAAGTAACATGGAAAATATAACCCATAGCTTTGTGATTTCAGAGGCCGTACAGGTTTCTGAAGGTTCTAACGCTATCGTAAATTAGCTTCAGCATTACTTGACATTTCATAGATTAGGAGAAAAATAAATACGTTTTCATGCTTACAACTGGCTGTCCAAAAATAGGAACAATATTTTTTTGGAAAATTTAAACTGGTGAATTCTTAATGGTCTGAATACGACCAGAAAACTGTCCCTCTTACATGTCGGTCACACAAATTTCTGGTGCGATTGGGTGTTCGGTTTATTTAAGAAAATGTTTCGTGTAGAAAAAGCCAGCTGTGTAAATGATGTCGCACAAATAATTGTGAAATCTAATCCGGAGCACAACCTAAATCGTGCAGTTCTTATGGGGAACGGAATATGCTATGTTCTCTTTGAAGTATGGTACCATCATAAATATTCTTCAAGTAAGTGCTGGAAGACTTTTCCAGGGATCATTAATTTTAGTCACTTTGAGCTTTCTGATGTCAAAAAAGGAACTGCGGACTGTAAAGTAAACAGCGATGGCAAAGTAGCAACCGTCAGAATATCGTAAGACACTGAGGTGCTTACAGATCTACTCAGAATGATAACTCCTACTGGATTATTAAAAGATAGGCAAAACTACGTGTACCATAAGATAAGTTACTACTGTGCTGAAGAAACAAAATAAATTTAGTTTCCTCAGACTAAAAACCTTTAAAAACCACTCCCAAGAAGACGATTCTAATAATCTTGGTAAAAGCGTGTAAAAGGCTAGTCCATCCCGGAAACGTACTGCTGATAAATGTCACCAGCTGCAAGCTTCAAGGAAAAATAATTAATGTAACACATTAGCCAGATAATATGTAGGCCAATTGAAGAAATAAGATAAAAGATAATTGTAATTTAAATAATAATTTATAAATGTCAAATCAATTTAACTAAAGTTAGTTCAAATCTTTTCTAATAATTCATTAGAGAAAAGGTTAATTTTTAAATACTATAGTTTAATAGTCCTTAAAATGTTTGTTTTAAACTAATAATACAAAGTTGAGTGTAAAAAAACCTTACCTATATTCACAGTATGGGTATAATACCACATTTCCTCTATAATATTTCTCCAACTACACTATTCTACAGTGACAAATGTTAAATTATTCGACAATAACTTTGTTATTTACAAAGATATTGAATCTATAAGATCACTACTTTATTCATCATAAAATTTAACATCAAATTCAATCAAAAAACATGAATAAGGCTAATTAAAATATTTTTCTTATCCTTAAAATTTAACCAACTTTAAGCTTAATTTCTGAGAAACTAATTTTTAACTGGCTATTTAATAATTAATAACTTTTAAATTCATCCAGATAAAAAATCACTAAAAATATAATTAATTTTAGAATAAGATTTTTTACAAGAAAACATCAAAACCTCAGTTTTAGTTTAGTAAAGATAAGTTCTCTTTTTCTATGTACGGTTATATAATATATCTTATATTGCTTTATAAAAATACTCTTTTTAGCATCAGTCCCTTCCTGACATTACCATTTTTCCTGAATGAGTCACATGGAAAAACCGGTGTCTGACGTCCTTATTGAGACATTTAGGGTGGGGGATTAGAGTCCATTAGTACAACTGAGGAAGTATTAAAGAGATTACGGTAAACGTAACCAAATGCGATTTTGTATTTATCCATACAATGAAAATAATATAAATTGCAGACTATTAATAATAATCGACTATTATTTGCGGAAAGAGAGTGCAACAAACTGATGCAAAATTTGTAGCGTTGTACAGAATTTCGAAAGAATGCTCCATTAGATGTAACATTACAATTTGAGTAGTAACTGTCCAGTCATGATAATTGAGTTTTTAACTGAGGTAACTTGGCAACTAGAAATTATAGTTTCCAGTTTCTATCACGGACACATCGTAAACCGGTCAGCAAACAGTGGCCCCATTAGTTGACTTCCATTGAAATACATTTGTGGTGACGCTAAAGCCACTGTTTGGTATTTTATGTTTTACACGCGTCATTTTTTAGTCTTAATGTACCGTGGCTACAAACAAAATAGCCCCTGACCTCCGCCACCTTACAATATCTAACAGCACTTACCCCAACTTACCGGGAAGTCGGCGCCCTAACTATGAAAACTCCACGCTTGCTGGCACGGAGCACTGCACACCGATTGAGTTCAACAAGAAAACAATAACTAAGTCACCGAGTGATATCTGACCATTGTGCACCAATTAAATCCCCCAAGTCTTAGACGCTGCGCAGGCGCAGGCTTGGGGAACAGAGCAACAAGTGTAATCACGTGTGTCTCCCCTAGCCCCTTATGGTTAACCTCCCGACGTTGTGCGCAGGTGTCGCCGAGAGGACAATTTCTGACTCACTGAGAATGACTTCATAGGTAATGTGGTTTCTCCTCACCTATTTTCCCCACTGTTCGAACTGAGATAAAAGCTAGTACCCAGAAAGGAAAATCACTCTTTGATGCCAATAGGAATTAAGGACTAGTTGCATTATCATGTAAGCCATCGTTAATTATGGAGAAGTTTTTTTATATATTTTTTTTATGGGAAACTAGGCAGCCGATATAATGTGGGGCTTAAACTTTGTTATTATTTCAACGTATTTAATTATTTATTTTTATATTTAATTTCTATTAGTCTTGTTTTGAAAACCAACGTAATGTAGAATTTAACTGTTTTAGATCCGAGTTTGGATGACTAACTTTCAATTATATATTAATTAATCTTATCTTTGAATGAAATCTCACATTGTAAATTTTTGCCTTTTAATTTATTATGGTAGCGTGTCTAAGAGTAACATTGGATGTTTTTGGTTATATTCAGTAGGTAGTTGTGAAATGTTGGGGTTATACTGATATCTTGGTTGATAGAACAGAAATAACATAATTAGTTTCACTTTGTAGTTTGATGATTGGATATAATTTTGTTTATGATCAACTATAGATCTAGGAGTATTATTATGAGCAAAACCTTACTAAGTTTCATTATTAAAGAATGGTTTACTATCTTGGTAATCTTAAATATTTACACTTTCAAGATGGGCTATTTATGATTTTCATACTGTTTTCATTTGAAAGGCTTAATTCATAAATGTAGGTGATAGGTTGTATTCATTCTAGCTTATAATATTGCTTATTGTTCACTATGATTTGCTATGTTTACATTGAGATTGAAAACGTTTTCTAACAGTTTAAATAGTCCCTATTTAGATAAATGCGATTCAATCGCGTTCTATGAACGTTGTTTTGAATTGTTAAGATCTCATATTGCTACTGCGCATGGTACGCAACTTCTTAAAATTGTATTGTAATTCCTTATGGACTTCTCCAATTCTCTGAAAATAAATAGGCCTGAAGGTCAATATTGATATCATGTTATTCATTTGCATTCAAGTTCAGCAAGCCCCATCTCCCTCAATGTATGTTGCCGAGCTATCTGTTTTACTATTGGTCCAGATACCTGGGTCTGAATAATTGGGCTGGGCTTTTGAGTGTAGGCCAATTAAAGATCCCTAGTGATCTGTCTTAATATAATTATCGTCTTACAACCTTTTCACTATATCTGGTTTCTTGAGCATGCGTAGCGTGCTTGTTCAAGTAACCTAAGAGTATAGTGAGAACCCGTTGATTAATTGAGAAGCTCCATAGGCGAAAGGCCTCAGTGTAAACATCTTCTGCTTGAGTCATAAAACATCTTTACCAATACGATATTTACTATTCAAACCTGTGTATGTTAATCAAGTTTAATCTCACACTCTTTGAGATTGTATCCTTAGCATAACGGGTATCTACATAAGTCTTGGTACAGACACCCTTCGACCCAAATGGGCTATAGCCTCGTCCTTATTGGGCTAACCTTTTATCTTTATTGGGTTATCAGTATTTTTCTTATCCAGTTATTACTTTAAAACTTCTTTGTTATAGCTTCATCCCTATCGCTTTATCAAAGTGGACAAGCATAGATGGGTCAGTGACAATATACTTCCAGCTTACTATCCCTAAATCGGTACCATTATGACGTAAAATATAAAGGTATCAAACATGTTAATTTTACAATCTTTGACATCATAAATCGTGATTTTTCTTTTAAACAAACTTGGGAAACACATGATTGTTGTTCATTGGCCTGAGTTATTGTACTTTATCATGATCAATCGATCTAATTCAACGAAATGTGCACCTGGTTGGAACCATGAATCTAACGTATGCCTATACATTATTTGAACCTGCTTTTCATTCGCTGGTCAGAGTCATGATCATAGTTCACTGTTCAGTGTCATACCTGATATTTACATTATATATATATTTACCTGATTATCATTCATCATGATTGATACATACACCATGTATGTACTAGAACAACGTTAATCGATCAGTGTCAAAAATGATACTTATACGATATATATACATGATTATATTTCATCATGGTTGACACTTACACATTATAAGTACTTGAAAAATACGCATCGGAGTCATACATATTATTACCAATCATTGGTTTGAAATGGATCGATGGATCATGAACAAATGCACTAAGTCAACAACAAGCATACCCGCTTCGTTGGGGGCGTGGTATAACCATGGATTTATTATATATAATAACCCGCTACTCTCGCAGTAGACTAGACTGTCGATGACAGGGATATCGAGGTTCGAATCATAGTCGGGTGTATTGAATATTTTTTCCAAAATAGTTTTCCACTTTCTCTCTATATAAATGTGGGTAAACTTCTTTTAAATATAATATTCATGATCCATGAAACTATTAACGTAATTGGTACATATGCGTATAACCCTAAAATGTATGTAATATGTGGTGATAAAAAATGCAAGCATCATACTTAGACTTAATATCAGATAAATTTAGGCCTGATACCTTCACGATATATAGACTTTATTTGAGTCATCAATTGTACTTGTCCAAATCGAATTGATTATCATTCAAAACCGAACTAACATGTTCAACCATATTTATGGGTATATGTTCAATCTGTCTACCCTGAGCGGTACAGAGGACATCATGAATAACTCTTGTAAACCAATGCAAGGTAAGCTTGGTACTTGATCGGAATCATTATGGATAGTTTATTATAGTCATGCATCATAAAGCATTGTAATTCATTGACATCAACCTTCATTGATTGTAACTATGCACGATTCATGATTTTTTTTTCCCCATACATGTTCGAACCTAAGTCGAGTCCTAACATTCATAAGATTTTCTCTCTAGTCGTATATAATGTATACCATCAGGACCAAATGTGCTCTTCTAGCTTGAGATATTCATTTATGTATGAATAGGAAGGGGGAAATAAGAACCTGGTACTGTTAAACTTTCCTTAATCTAAGTTCATGAGGGTTTTTAATCATAATCCAAAGGTACGTACACCTTATAGTGATAGAGATTTTAGAAGAATAGTAGTAAACATATTCTCACCCGTTGGGATATCCTGACTCTCGATTCACCGAGTCTTAGATTTAATCCATTGAATGACTGTATTGAATGATTTCCAGCTTGGGTATCCCAGAAAAGGCTATGAGGTTGAATCCAGCATCTTAAGCGCTATTGTAATAATGTGAATATGAATGTACTATTTGTTAATGTCCACTTAACATAATAGGTTGAAGATTTCTAAAAAAATTTAGACTTTAAATAAACCAGTGTATGATTATTATATTATTAGCTACCATCCCTCCTCGATACTAAACAGTTCCTAACTAGTCTGGTAGAACTTAAACAGAGAAAGATAGAGGGGGAGGTTTGAAGACAGGGCTCTTCATATCCATAAAATGAAACGAAATTGATAAAATATGTTTAGTTTTTTAATTACATAAACCTAGCCTAGTTACAATTGTCTTAAGCCCAACATGATGATTCAATATGTGAATGTAGAACTCTAATCAACTGTTTGTGATAACATTACTGATGGAATTAAAATACACTAATTCTAAACATGATTTATTGAGAGCAAACTTATTTAACCTAAGATAATGAAAAATGTAAAATACTATCAACTCTTAGGGAAAGAAATACGAATATAAAGGATGTATAGTTATAATAAACAAGATGGATTAAAAGTAAATGAATATATTTCATAATATTGAAGATTCGATTAGGATTAAGGCTAATCCCATACAAGTCTTTATATAATGAGTCTGTCTATAGATATGCGCAGCATCCTTATCCACTTCAGTTGAACTAGGGTAGCTTTCACAATGTTTATTCACTTCATGATGGTCAGGTTGGCTCTCGCACGCTTTAGATGCGAAGCCTTCATAGATTACACATTACAGAAACATAAGTTATTGAATAGGTTGAACACTTTACTCATTATATCAATCAAAACCCAATCCAGGAAACTTAAGTACTTTATAAATCAAGTTTTATCCTTTCAAATAATATAGACGAAACAAGCCGAACGTATACTAGAGTGAACAATGGCATATAATTAATATCACCATCTTACTACAATATATTACTAGATTCTAACCACTGATGTTGATATGATCAGTGAAGTACATTGAAATGATATGATTGTTTGAGAGATGTTATCAATGTTAGATATGTACTCGTCATAGCTATCAAACCTTAAACGAGGAAACACTAGGAATCATTTGAATATTAAGTGTTTTAAAGTCTAGGAATAACACAGCTATCATTAAGTTGAAGCACAATGTCTACGCTGATTATTCCTCTTCTCTATGGAACCACTCAGTTCAGTAAATTTAGTCTTTTCAGCACGACATTTATGTTTAGCATTAACTGGCTTAGTAGATGAAAGGATGACTCCAGCATCCGCCTCGTCTTAAAAGCTGCAGAAACATTATAGTTTATTACAATCAATGTACTCTATATATTAATTGATTAAGGATGTGAAGAAAAGAAGGAATAGCCGATCTCATATCGTTTAGCACTGCACTCCTGGCTAAGTCACAGAAATCCAATATCGACAAGGAAGAAACTTATTGCTGGTTTCGTCTGGAAGACATGTTAATGCAGGATAACTATTTCCTTGAACACGATCAACCCGTACTTGCTAATGAACCCTTGCAAGTCGATACTCATACTTTATGAAGGAGGGAAGTCTTACAGTCAATTTATGATGCCATCTTGCTTACGTCATTGTTGTAGGGGTTGTAGGAAATGACACAATCATATATGACCAGAAAAAAATGCGTTATTATCTGTGATAATATTTACATCAATTTCGAACCCTCTTTGAGAGTATTCTCCTGTCAGCTTGAATAGAACACCATTATCAATATATTAGAGTTGAAATACGAAGTGTCAAGAAAGGGTAGAGGAGTGTCCGTTTCATAGTATTAAGACTGAAAATAAACATAGTTGTCATAAAATAATTCGAGAAGGAATCTTTATTGAAAACCAGGTTCATATATTCGCAAGGGTACATGACTGAATTCCAGTAGAGTTTAGTTGCACATAGATTAAAATGACTGAAATGACTTATATCTGCAGCTATATTTTTGTTATGACCTGTTTGTAGAGAAAGTAAGACATAACGAGGCTTTTCAAGATGGTTGAACTTTTGAGAGTCCTTCCATGCTGTATAGAGGTAGGCACATTAGTGTATTAATACAGGTTTCATGATTGAAAGAGTAGATCACTGATTTGGCCAATCATAATGGACGCTTGATATCATCAGTGTTGTTATGAGGTTCTAAACATGAGATTTTATTTACCTCAGTTATAGTAGGTATCCTTGTACATAATTAATGTCTCTCGTAGATCGAACAAGTATTAATTCCCGTTTTGGATTAATTAGTGTGAGCGAATAATCTTTAAAGAATCCTTGTATGAGATGCAAGGGAATAAATAGTTTAAATATAGCTGTTTTAACATGCACGTTTACTTTTGTCTTCATTTAGTGTTTTCAAGATAAACTTGCACATCATTCTGTATCAATAGATAGCTCTTGTGCCGAGTCGACATAACCATATTTCTTGATTGATCAATCTCCACTACGTTGATCATGCAGGCGATTCTGAAAAAAGAAGATTAATTATCCCATCGCTGACCAGTCTTGAATTACAAACATCATATATATACAGCAGAAATCTTTCTTTGATAAATAGGAGGTAGCGTATAAAACCCTTCTTACTTAATAACTATCCTAAGCTAATAGCCATTCGTTAATGATCCGGATTATATACAATGCATAGGAATGATATTGAGAACTGGTTAGAGCCAAGTAAAAGGCGGCAGAGCTTCCACCATTTAGTATGTCGATAGAGTCTTCCATTATTTTCATAAAGCGTAGCTTAAGCGAAATAAAAACAGTTTATAAATCGATCTTACCCCTGTCACTATTCTCCTCTCAGTGTGAAGCTATGGTGGATATGGTCCTTTTATTAAGTACAAATCTCATTACATTTACCGTTTCAGATAAATACTTAACCCTATAGTCTTGTCCCTAAATTTGACAGTTCTCTTCTTTCGTCTACTAATCGTACAGAGAAAGTCTCTACTAACCGTTTCGTGACTTGAAAATAAATTATATTGTTAGGCGCTTACACTTACTTATAGCTGAAGGGATTGTCATGCTGAGCACATGTGAAGCTACATTCTACATAAATGAAGTTCACATGTAAGATATTCACAATAATGTTCTATACGTGCGTCTTTCCAATGAATAATATGAATACGTCTAAGTTTGATAGATAAATCCAAAATAACATTAATCTTCACGTTTATATTCTTCCAATATGGTGTGAGGGAGGTAGTTCTCTGTAAAAATTTTAGTTCTGAATCTTAATTGCTAGCATCCCAGATATGTTTTCTTGAACTGCCTGCTAGCATGCATATTTCTACTTAGGTGTCCACATAATACAGTATCGTAATCTTGGTATCGATCATGATTGTATAAGAAAGCTATATTCCTATGAGGCACTGCATGAGTTTGATCGGGGGCTTAGATCACCAAATAAATCAACGTATTTAGCTTGACATCCATGTTTGTTATACGCTATCAATTAATTATTGAGAATGATGATGGCACTCTTTTTTCTAGATGGAGGAGTTGCTAGAACACCTCTTAAGTATGGAATCGCCAGGGAATTAATATACGTTTAGAGATCTTTCTCGGTAAGGGGTCTTCTATATAGTGGTTCAATAATTTTTTTAGTGCGGAAGAAGATACCTCCATTTACCAATAGCAATCGCCTCAAGTGTCCGATTATGTATTTGACCCTTGCTTAATTGATTATTTTTCACCTTAACGCTATTGATAGCTTAAACTATTCCAGTTGCACCTCCTTCGGTGGTTGTTTGTCTAAAAATCTTCCCTTCTTACTCTTATTCTTCTTCGTACGATGTGAGAGAATGTGTAATTTACTCTGACGTTGTTGACATTTTCGTCCTTTCATCAGACCAGCTTCCATATTCACTTTGATCTTCATCACGTTGCTCACAGTACACGTGGCGGCTTTCTCACTCAACTTTAAATTGGACACAGCGACGCATTTACACGTTTACTCAACAAGCTTACGATCAATCTTATGTCTCTCTCCAAGATATTTTATTTAGTAAAAAGCGAAATTAAGCTCTTTACAAGCTTGATTCAAGGTTTTAACACCGGGATCCCCTCGTTTCAAACAATTTTCCAAATTCATACCTGGAGCACAGTGCTGATAACCCGATATATCAACCTTGAAAGTTAATTGTTTATGATCTTGATCATCATCCTAATAACTTTTTACTTCTCCGCGTCATAATATTAAATGAAGAGGTTTAAATAGTCATGCTTAATACATGCTCGTACTAGTTATCATGCGGCTTGTTATCAATACGGATTGTTTATCCATGCGCAATATTGACCATTATGTAGGGAGAGCATTCTCTCAGAGACATGGTAAGTTGCTGCCAGATACAATATGATGCATCATATCTGGAAATTCGAATAGCGGGAAGACAAATGCTATGATCAGTCTGCTAGAAAGAAAGTATTAAAAGTTAAGAACGTCAACGACTTTTACAAGTCATTATACCAGCCCAGGAAGTAAAGTTTATCCCAAATACACTAGTTCGTATATAGGAAGGGTTATTTTCCATACTCTAACAACGACTAGATATCTCCACTTGCTGAGGCTAGATCAGACTCTGTTTTCATTTTAGATGATGTCGTTTATTATCCCACAGGCCTACTTCAGTATGGGTGGATATAGAATTAAAGGGCATTTCTATTGATGTCAGATTTACTTCCGAATACCTAAAGAGATTCTCAGAGAAAACTACAACCATCTCATCTTTTTTAGGATAGAAGATACGAATCTCTAACATGTCTATAATGATTATGTGAATACAAACATAATGTTTTATAATTTTATTGTGTTGTGTTCGTTATTATGGAAGAACAAACATTATTTTTCGGTGTTAACAACATTCATGACCTTAATGAAGAACGATGCACAAGTGAGTGTGATACCTTTATCTTATCTTATTATTATACTTTGTCTCAGTTTAAGATATGACGTCATGGTGTCACTCTTATAAATTATTTAGTCGTAATTTCTACAAGAATAAAACGTGTGGTGGATCTATGATGTACGCATCAAGTCTTACGTCAATAAAAAAGATATTATGCATAGTAACTAATACTTGCTCTCAACAACATCAAAGGTACAGTATGAAAATATGTGGATACGCTGATTGAAAATATGGAGAATAGTAGAACTATAACCACAAACTTTAACAATATAAGGTGGCAAGGAGTGGAAGAGGTATGGAGTGTTTGTTAATAGTGGGAAGATCATCTTTCTAAGGCTTACAAGCTGATAGATTGTTTGAGACCAAAACTGAAGAAGATGGAAAAGTGTATCGCTCAACATAAGATTTATACCGACTTGTGCGATATAATAGAAAGATATAGCTTATGTGCTGAAAGAACAAAGGATGATACGTATTACGATTCTGCTGAATTAGTCCTAGGCAATATTAGAGAAACAACACTACCTTCTTAATCTGTAGCTAAAATGCGTGTGTACATATAACTAAGAGAGGTCTCAGCTACTTCTACTTGGATTTTAAGCCTATCAGTAAGTATTCAAAACAATTTGAGCTCTCTTTATCAAGCGAGAATGACTATATGTTCAATAAATCGGGTGTGGTTTCAAAGATGGCCATGAATTCGAAAAGCGTTATTATCCTAGTGAACCTTATTTCGTTCAGATAAACACCTTTTTAGGTGTTAGAAGTTGATGCATTAGCTTTTATGATAGAGAAAAACTCAACAGTATATTTAATGCCACATGTATGTATCTATATCTTACCTATGTTTAAGTAAGATGTATGGTACATTCATCATGCATCACATTCATAGTTTGTATCATGTCAATGAAGGTTGCTGAAGAGAGGAATAGTGCCAGTAAGATTACTAAACGAAAGTGTAAAAATCTACGTTATGCACGTTATGAGTCAGAAGTTATCGCCAATGAAACCTTTAAACCTATCACGGAATCACATGTTAGGATGGTGAAGATGGTGTCAGCAGGATCTGAACCTGATAAGATTGTGATTGCAAGATCTAAGCTTAAAATTGAACAGGAGGGTGACAAGGAGGATCAAACCTTACCTCCAATAATACTTATAAAACACCTGTTACTCGTTCAGACATAGATTATGGTGTACCTTATGAGAGACTCATGGTCATGTTGGGGGATGCTCGTATCTAACTCCAACGGGACTATACTTTTGAAAAATATCATATTTCCTGACAATTGAGGACTATTATAATTTACTTTTCAAGCCTTCGCATTACATTGAGGATGATTTTGAAATTTACAAGTCTATGGCTGAAGAGACGAATACATATCGGTTAAGGAACGTGACTTACCAACATTTTTCATGTAATGTGGTGGACCAAAGAATCAACGCATCACTACACCCTTGTTTGAACAGGAGGATGAGCTTGAGAGAAAAGGCATGCTCAAGATTGAGAGAGGAAGATGAATCTATAATATACTCGTATACAGAGATGGTCTTAATGAGCTTGTTGATCGGTTGCGACTCTTGCACACCTCATCTTAAGCAATTCATTCGCCATTAGAAAACGATATCGCTTAAGACTTTAGATCATTGAAGAAATATGGGAGGCTGATATCATTCTATACAATATTTATGTCATTGCTATTATTACATTATCATGTCTATCAAGGAGAATATCACACATGAGCTTCATCATCCTGCATGACGTTGTTTTGCTAGAAGACATGTTACGTACTTGGGCTGAATAACTGGTCCAGGATGATCTGGTTGAGATGATACCATACTCTAGATCTAGCAAAGGATACAAGTGTCTTCTTACATTCATCAATGTATATTTAAAATTTGCCTGGACTGTACCTGTAAAGGCTAAAACATGTAATAATGTTACCTCAGCTATGGTACAAGACCTTTGTCAGGTGACAAAGTTTGTCAAATTGGTAGGTGGATTGTTCAAGATACGTAAAGTCGTAGGGACAGATCCTAGAACGTTCGTGCTTGAAGATATGAAGTGTAAACCTATCCTTGGAGGAACATTAAAAAACATATCCCCAGCCGATCAGCCGATACTATGCGATACGGAAAGGTTTGTGTTAATACAAGAAAAAATATATCCAGCCGGTACGATGCGATAAGGACAAGTACTTGCCAAGATCAAAAAAATATAAGTTACACAGCCGATACGATGCGATACAGATAAGTGTGCACCAACATCAATAAATATCAATCGATCTGATACAATGTGATACGGACAAATGTATGCCAACATAAGAAATATTTACCGAGCTATACGGTGCAATCCATACAAGAATGTGCCAACATAAAAAAATTACAGAGAGCTATACGACACGATCCGGAGAAGAGTGTGACCATAAACAAATACATACTGAGCCGATACAAAGATATAAGAACTAGTTTGCACCAACATTTAAATATATATATATATATATACATCCGATTCAATACGATAAGGACAAGGTATGTGACAACATAAAAAAAACCGATACGATGCTATACGAACCAGTGAGCTCCAACAAAACCAAATATGTACCCATTTGACACGATCTTTCAAACAAGTGAGTGGCAACATAAACAATAATACGAACCCGGTTTATACAATGTATATTAACTAGCACGCGTCTAAATAAAAATAAAAGTACCCATTTGATAAGATACGATATGGGTAGTTGTGCTCCCACCTGGAAGCTACATACAAGTGATAAAGAATACACATGAAGTTAAGCCATTAGACTAGCTTCAGCCGTGAGAACAGTTCATAGTGTTTATGTCCCGCTCACCCCACTCCCATCCCCTACCCCTCTCACCCTATCTATTCTTTTGGCTGATAGTTAGACATGTGTGAGTTTCCGCGGTGGTCAGCAACTTACCCTCCTAGTCCCTCTTCTTCCCTCCCAGTAAACTCTTCCCTCCTATTCCCTTTCATGCTTCCAAAAAAAAAAGACTCTAAGAGAATCGCTTTCTTTGTTGTGTCGGACTTCCAAACCAATATTTTATACTTTATTCCTTCTACCTCCCAACCCTACAAAGATGTTGTTTTAGTGTCATAAATATTGCCGCCTTTTATTTACCACGCATCTCAATTTATTCTTTGCCAAGAATGGAGCGGAAAAATGTTATATATATATATATATATA
>CABFWO010000207.1:278537-329231 GCA_902155825.1 Timema genevievae | reverse complement strand
TATATATATATATATATATATATATATATATATATATATATATATATATATATATATATCACTGAGCTAAAACACCGGATGGAAAGTCTCTAAATAATGGACATTTTAACTCTTGAGTTGTAAAATGTATTGTATATAGAAAATAAATTATATTAGATCAAGAAAACCAGCAATATCTAGTGAGAAAACCATGAGACATCTAAAAATTGTATTTCAAAGTTCACTTAAACATATTGGTTTTATATCCGCAGGCAATTACCAAAATATCTTCAAATGTACAGTATATAGTACATAGCATCCCAATCTGAACTTTAAAACCACGTTACTTCATATTCATACTATGCAGGAAAAAGTATAAACAAGTTGTGATACAATCATTTATATTTAAGAAGTTGAGTTCAAGTTTAAAATTAGCATAAACACAAAATATCTGTCAATTTTACTGTATAGGCCTATCATTGAATAAATGTTGCCTCTAACCAATATTTGTTATGTTAATTTTTGTTTTAAACTTTTCAAATACTAAACGCTTTTATTAATACAAAAAATAAGATGAAATCCAAATTAAACTTTGAAATGCAATTTGTTTGGTAGATGACATTGTATTATTTAGTCAATCTAAATGTGTTATTTATGTTTACATAAAAAAATTGTGTCAGTGTATATTAAGTTATTTCAGTTATGCTACGAAATGTTATCTTTCATATAAATACTAAATAAGTTAGGTTAGATTGAGTGATGTTAATTTTGTTTAAAATAAATTTGTGTAAAATAAGAGGAATAATATTTCTACCCTCCTTTCACCCCATTGCGGGTAGACATTTATTGATATAAAAGTCAAAACCAAGATGTTGAACAGTGCATTATTGAAATAGTTACCGAAAGGTTGTTTTTATTTATAGAGTACACTTTAAATGTGGAATATAGCCACATAAAATACTTTCAACGCTAAAATTAAGGTCAAACATTTCCTCTTAATATTGTACCGTATATAGGTGCCATTAAAATCATTGCAACTCTATATCCCACACAAAAATAATTAGACTAAGTTCAAACACATAATATCTAGGGATCCATTTTAGGAACCTTAATACAGTAGTATAATCGCATACCTGTTGAGTCAATACATTATTTAGCTAATGACTTCACGTCAAATCTTATCACCCTCATGACTTCTAACTACAAATTAAGCTCGAATATTTACTAATCAAGGTTTGTTCCAATAATGACCTCACCAGGATTGTTGTGATGTGAGATGAGATGTAAGATTAGATTTACAACACCATAACTTTCGATAAGGACATAATATGATAATAGCTGATTATGGAAGTTTTTAAAAGATGTCTTGCAATTATTCATTATGGATCTTAAATCAATCTAAAAATACAATTTAAAAAAATTATTATTATTATTATTATTATTATTATTATTACTACTACTACTACTACTACTACTATTAGGTTTTAGAGGCCCATTGATTTGAAAGATTGATATAGATTAAATATATGTGTGTATCTATATACGTATCTATGTATATACGTACGTATGTATATATATATATGTATATATATGTATGTATATATATATATGTATATATATGTATGTATATATATGTATAAATATATGTATATATATATATATGTATATATATATGTATATATATGTATATATATATGTATATATATGTATGTATATATGTATATATATGTATATATATTATGTATGTATGTATGTATGTATGTATGTATGTATGTATGTATGTATGTATGTATGTATGTATGTATGTATGTATGTATTTATATACGTACATAAAGAAAAATTCAGTCTCTTCAAGAGAAAGTACGTGTCATTAGAGCCTGGGAAAGTGAACAATAAAAGTTTGATTCATGCCATGAGTTTGTATTAGTGAATTCTAATTTAGGTAAAGTTTAAAACAGCAAGGATACCATTTTTCGAAGGAATTTGAAGAAAATAGAGAAATAAATTGAAAATGTGAACATACTGATGTGGATGCAGTACTTCTGAAGTATAGTTCTAAAAGTGTCGAAGTAAAGATATTCCTGTGATGCAGACTAATTTTGAAAGGAAAGTCTACAGAATTTGGATTATATATATAGAGCTTACATGCTCCAACGTATAACTAGAACGTTTTAAATCTCGACATTCAATTTCCTTTGCAAAAATGTGTGATGAGGTAAAAAATGTCGATATAAACGTTACAGGCGATTGGGTACGTAACATTTGGACGATCCTTAGACGATACTATTAAGGATGAAGACATCTTTAATGGAGACGAAGCGGGAATTTTGTATAAATTATGGCCAGATAAGACTAAAATCTTAAAACAAAAAATTGTTAGTGAGTAGTTTTCCAATAAAGAGATAAAGTTTTTGTTTGTCCAAACATGAAGGGAGACGAAAAAGAAATATTTTAATTTTCGGAAAAAGTCTGCGTCCTAGAGGCTTTAAAAAATAAGAAAACTTCCTGTAAGCTACACAACCAACCAAAAAGCGTGGATGATATCTAGTGTTTTTGAAGATGAAATAAGATAGTGGGACAAAAAGATGTTTTTGAAAAACAGATAGGTTCTACTCATAGTTGAAAACGTCGCAGCCCATACAAAATTAAATTTGGACAACATTTAACTAGTTTTCTTACTGACAAAATATATGAGCGTCCTGCAAACTATGAATCAAGGCGTCATTGAAAGCCTTAAGTGTCACTACCACAAGCAGCTTCATAACATGAAAAAAAAAATTATGTGAAACGGTGAAAACTGTTACAATTTCTGTGATAGGTGCGATAAAATTCTTGGACAGTGCTTGGAAGATTTTAACACGGCAGACGATGGCAAAGTACTTTAATAAAGCCCAACTTGCACAAAATAATAGACACAAATGTGAGGAATGCCAGGTCTCCACCGTGGTTCAGATTACACGTTAAACTGTAGGTCCTATATTCATTTCATATCACAATCACCCTACCATTACACATTAGCGTAAGTGCGTATAACCCGAACGGATAGTAAGACGCGGTGCTAATAAAAATAATAATAGACACAATATTGATGATGATGATGATGATAATGATGATGACGGATAAGATAGCTTGCTACTCTTGGAGTGTATTAAGTGTTTCAATGCAAATAATTTTGAGATAATCTTAATTCCTATGTGTTAGTGGATGAACACATAGGTACATTTGAAATCTTGAGTGATTTATAAAGTTTCATGGAAGTAAAAAATGCAGAGACAGAAGATAGTGATAAAAAAAATGAACAACATCTGGATGCTTACTTCGTTTTTCCAACATTACAGTAGGCAATGAGAGTAGCCGAAATTATTCAACGATTTTACCGCTTCAGAGAGACGTCTGCCATTGTGTTAAAGGCAGTTCAGCATCTGTACAGCATGAGAGAAATAATCAATTTACAGCAAGGAGATTTCAAAAGAAAATTACAGATTACTATCATGAATAGGCCTAAGTGTAGATTATCTAAATACAGTAGTTTTTTAAATACTTTATCTTCATTTGTAAATTAAATGCAATTTTTAATTTGAGAAATTATTACCTCTTAATAACGTCACTCTGACGTAACGTCAACAATTTTTTAGTCCTTTCGATGACTTTATAACCAAGCTCGACTGCATACACACGTATATATGTGCACATGTATACATAGATATATATCATACATATATTAGTATACATACATATATATGTATATATAGATATATATCATACATATATTAGTATACATACATATATATGTATATATAGATATATCATACATATATTAGTATACATACATATATATGTATATATAGATATATATCATACATATATTAGTATACATACATATATACATGCATACATATATGCACGCATACATACATACATACATACATGCATACATACATACATACATACACATACACATACATACACACATACACGCATACATACATTTATACATACTCACATACATACATACAGGCATAAATACATACATACATACTCACATACATACACGCATACATACATAAATACATACATAAATACATACATACACACATACATACATACACATACACATACATACACACATACATACATTTATACAGACTCACATACATACATACATACATACATACATACATACTTACATACATACATACATACATACATACATACATACATACATACATACACACATACATACATACATACTCGCATACATACATACATACATACATACATACATACTCGCATACATACATACATACATACATACTCGCATACATACATACATACATACATACATACATACATACATACTCGCATACATACATACATACATACATACATACATACATACATACATACTCGCATACATACATTCACACACACACAAAATAGGTTTCCAACTAAAATTTACAATCACTTATTTTGAAAATATTAGAACGCAAATATTGTAATCAAGTCCCATATTAGCACGTCATGAGCCGTGGTTTCCTAGGAACGGTTGGCTGCCATGAATCGGTCGTGGCTGGCTGTGATGTCCTGGTTCCTCTAATTAAGAGTGGAGGAGTTTTCCGAGTGATTGCTTAGCCGTGCTGCGAGACTTTCATCTTAACTGTTGGCCGTCGGGTCTCCTTCTTGGATCAGTCATGTCGTGGCCACGCTACTCCATTCAGAACAAATAAGGTACTCACACAAAACTTAGCGGTATTATACAAAGGTGGCTTTCTCTTATCCACACTATTGGCAAGACGACCTGGACGAGAAATCCAGCAAGACTGTACGAGCCGAGTGAGGACGAGAGCTACTCTCTACATTCTCGCCGAGACGACTCGGACGAGACATTCGGCGAGACTGTACGAGCCAAGTGAGGACGAGAGATACTCTCTACATTCTCGCTGGGACGACTCGGACGAGACATTCGGCAAGACTGTACGAGCCGAGTGAGGACGAGAGCTACTCTCTACATTCTCGCTGGGATGACTTGGACGAGAAATCCAGCAAGACTGTACGAGCCGAGTGAGGACGAGAGCTACTCTCTTCATTCTCGCAGAGACGACTCGGACGAGACATTCAGCGAGACTGTACGAGCCGAGTGAGGACGAGAGCTACTCTCTTCACTCTCGCCGAGACGACTCGGACGAGAAATCCAGCAAGACTGTACGAGCCGAGTGAGGACGAGAGCTACTCTCTACACTCTAGCCTCTCGCCCACAATCACCTATCGTGCAGTCATTATTTTGATGTATTTATGATGGGGGATGTCAAACATGCTATATAAATACATTATTATTAGCACCGCGTCTTACTACCCATTCGGGTTGTACGCACTTAAGCTAATGTGTAATGGTAGGGTGATTGTGAGATGAAATGGAGGACCTACAGTTTAACGTGGGATCCGAACCACGGTGGAGGCCTGGCATTCCTCACATTCACAAGTTGTGATTAATACACGTCTTGTCAAAGGTGAAGGAAGGGTTTGGGAATTGGATAAATCTGTGCCGGGACCGAGGATTGAACCCCAGACCCCAAGCACAGAGGTGTGACACCTTACCTCTCGACCACCATTCACCTATATAACAACTTCTTATGTGAAGCTAAGCACCTTTAAATTTATTCTTATCATTGTGGTGCATATGTTTCAGTTCCCACAAAACGGGCTTGCCTTGATATGATTCCAAGAATTTGATTTTTGTCTCATTTGCCCAGTCACTCTATTCTTGCAAAAGAATTTACAAAGCAAAAATTAAAATAAAACAAAATTAAAACTAACAAAAATTAAATGGATTGAATCTGATGACGCGTCAAGTGTCAGCACTCCGGGTTTCGCATTGACTGAACCAGAGTGAGACGGTGCACTCGTATCCTCGTCTCGCGTCCTTTGACTCAGACACCAAAGACCGACACGGATCCAGGCGTTGCAGAGGCGGGACGAAAGAATACGAGGTAACGCGAGGCGAGGCGAGAACACCAATTACATTCTCGCACTTGGGCTTCCTATTATACACCAGGTTGACCTCGTGACGATATTTTTATATTTTGATTGTTTAATTAATCTACGTTAATTATTTAAAAACTACTTATATAGATTTGTATTAATGGATTATTATTGCTAGTCTATAAAATTAACTTTTGAAGTATTTTTATTATTTTAAAATTATATAATGCATGATAACAAATCCAGAAATTCCAACTTTACTTCAAATCAACGTGCCTTGATGTTGTACTAATTGAAATAATACGTACCGATATTTTAAATTAAAACAACTGATGTGGTGATACGTAAACATAAAATGGTGGTCTGGAAATGTTTGGCCGATTACTTATATAAAAACACCAAATTATTTCGGAGATCTTCAAAACTATTAAAAACAAATAGTCATACTACGTAAACTGCAAGAGGAGAGTAAAAAAATTGATGACAAGGTAAAATATTTGATTCTCTTCTACACCTTTATAGTAATGTATAGTACAAATACAACTATTTCAATAATTTTCAATGTCTGGATATAACTAACTAAAAGCAGTAATTTTTTTGTTTTATTTAATTTGAAGAAAATAGATAAACCTTATAGAGTTGTGAATTTAATTATCTAATCGTCATAAGTCTACAAAAATATTTTCTGAATTAATAAATTTGAACTTTTTAATTTCGAGAATTTAATTGTGTTTATTGTCACTAACCGTAGCCTAACATATTTTCTGAATTATAACATTTGAAATTTATAGTTTCATGAATGCAATTGTTTTTATTGTTTCTAAACATAACCTTAAATATTTTCTGAACTAAAAAATTTGATACTAACATTCCAGCTAGTTTATTATCATTATATTTCAAGAAAAGTTCATATATTTCCCGTAGTTGTCTTGGAACGTGAACATTTTCATTAGCATCATTATATAAATTAAAAATTCTTCATCTGAAGATGCCATACTTTAAATTTAACAAATTCAACTAACATTAAAAAATTTAGTTATACATATATATATTATACCGGTATATACATATTATTTACTAAAATATGTTTATTTATGAATACAACATCAGCTATAGGTTAAACTACCAATGAATACCCTAAGGATAAAATACAACAGTCGATGGCAGAGAATTGACTGTTTAATTCTTAATGGTGCAACTGAAAATGAGGTTTGAGACACTGATTGGAGGTCAACTTACATATGATCTCTGATCAAGCCACTGATTATTGTTTGTGCAATCCACCCTTGATCTTGTTCATCTTCAAGAAGAGCTATTCTAAGTGACTTTGACATGACGCTCACTAGCTAATTCACTTTGAACCACGGATCTGGAACTGCTGGGTCTTGTCTAGTGAAACACTAGATCATGACTGCCGGTAGCGGCAGCTAGTGGTGAAGACCAGTCATGGTAGCCAACAACAGTTCCTGTGAAACCACAGCTTTATAGGACTTACGCCTAGTATACACTGGGTGTCGATCATCAGATACAATACCCAGTAACTCGGCAACATCATCCGCGTATACACCAACGTGTATCAAGACACAAGTCTGCACAGTTGTTGTGCATCCACACCGAGTCACATCCATCAGTCCCCTCTCTGTTTGCAATGAATACGCATATAGTTGCTGGTATTGCTGCCAGTTTTATATTAATTAAATGTCACCAAAACAAAAAATACGTCTGTGGGAATATGAGTCAATCAGTAGAATCCATAGGAATATCACCAAATAAAAAGTAAACACTTGTTGACTAGACCGAGGAATAGAAATCAACTGAAATAAAAAAAGTTGACCACCGATGCTTGCGCGATGTTTCCCATTGGAGGTGGGAGACAGGGCATTGGCAACTTTTTCTGATCTTCTACTACCGGATATTCCGGCGATGTTCCCGTATATCCAAATACACGGTAAACATCTGCGGGTGGATGGTATCTGGTGACTATCGTCCAGTGTGTACTACCTTTATGGTGGGGATGAAGGGAAGGCGAAAAGAGGCCAGTGTGCTTGCAGTTCTTATTGCTATTTTTTTACTGTCAAAATAAATAAAACATCACTTCAATACAGACATAAAGTTTAATTTTCTTCACATGTTGATATCAACAGTATGTTGTTGAGTATCTGTAATAAGCATCGCTACATTTATATGGAAAACATTATAAATTAAGATAAAAGTTATCATTAAATTCCAGGATATCCTTGACATATATTAAAGAACTGTTGATATCAATATGCAAAGAAAATTAAACTCTATGTTTGTACTGAAGCAATATTTGAGTTATCCTGTCCAAAAAAATTGTTGCTATAAAAACCGCAAAAAACACGACCCTATTCTCGCTTCCTCTACATCCTCACCTTAAATTACTTGAATAAAGTATATTTAGCTCTAAAAAAATATTTTAAATACTAAGGTAGACTAATAATTTTAAAAACTATTCAACGGAAATATAATAAAAATATAACTAGCGTAACCAAACTATTTAGATAAATAATTTGAAAATAAACAAATATTGGTAAATTACCATTTTTTTTAATATAAAACTGCTATAACACCACTCTGTTAGTTCAGCCAATATTAGGGCCTTCTCTTGAATTGAGCAACAGAATTCTAGAATACAAAACAAAATATAATAATTTATTTTATTATGTTTAAGACTTACAAAATAAATATAAGAGATTTATAAGAGGACTTTATATTAAAATTAGAATGTCCTTACTAAATAATATGGGAAATCATAAAAAGGTGAATATCTTGAGCTAACATTAAAAAAATTAAATAGAAATTATCCAAGATTGGCACACAGAGTTCTACCTACCCCTTATGATGTAGTTGACATTATTATAATTAAACTTGTACCGTCACGGTTTATAAAAAATATATCAACGCATTTATATTCATTCACCAGAGTGATTTTTTTTAATACACACATTTCATTAGTAATAATTGCTTTGATATATATATATATATATATAAATTCATTCTAAAACCATGAAATGGGCAAATTATTTTATAAATAAATTAGATATATTGAATTTGTATTAAATTAGAAAATAATATAATCTAAACTTATTTTATAAACAATTAAAATAGTGAGTGTGATAAAATAATTAGTATGTAGTCCCATTATATCGTTTACATGTAGAACTAAAATATATACTAGTGATTGAACAAATATTTATACCTTTCTATTTTACAGGTCTATTTTTGTTGTTTACTCAAGCGCCAGAGTGGTACGAAGGGTAAAATAAAATATATCCATTTCCCGCTAGATAAAATGCGCAGCAAAGCCATATCGAGTAAAATAAAAAGGTTGGTTAGGAAGGGCGCTAGTGGCATTTATAAGGGGTGTTCATGGCCCCTTCTAACCTGGTAACAATAGTGAATGACGGCATCAGGTGAGGATTTGAACAAGCACTCTGTCACTAATTTGTTGCCTGCCCTATCTAATGAAAGAGAGAGAAAGTGAGCCTGTAGTCAGTGGGTACACATGGAGTTTTGTCGAGTTAGCTGCGATGAAGAATTGACGCGCAAGTGACGCCCTGCTTTGCTTGCCTTATCGGTTCTTCACGGCCGGTTTACCTCCAAACTTCTCCTCCCTCCTGCCCCCTCACCCTTCACCCAACCAACAATCTCTGTCTGACTGTGAAAACTAAACTTACAATCCGTTGAACGCTCTCTCTGTCTTTGTTGTGAAATTAAGTTTTAGTGGTATCTCCAAGAGACATCATTCTATTGTCCTAAACGTTATGATAGTCAACTAACACATGTTAGTGGGCCACCTCATCTCTAAACATCTCACCCTCATTCCGTTGCTTCCAAACAAACATGGAATACTAATGCGTACTGCTTCACTATATAGAGCAAGCTATTTACTACAACACAGTTCCATAAGCTAACCCCTATAAGGTTAGCGTGAGTTTGAAACAATGCCACGGTTTGTCAAGTGGTTTCTCTGATCTGCTCTTTGAGGTTCTTGGCAAATTTTTGTCAGATACAAATTGTGTTAACAATGACATGAATAGTAAGATATCTGTTCATTAAATCTATAATATCGGAATAGTGATCCGTTTAAATTTCACTAAAGTTTTTCCATGTGTTTTCAAATGGAATACTTCACGATGCACCTAGCATAAAGTTTAGGTGACCTCCACTTATCATAAAGGTTGTTTAGTAGAGAGTTTTCACGTTACGCTATGTAACATGAAATGTGTTACGTGTCCTGTTGCTGTTGGTTATTTACATTGCGAGTAAAATCACTATAGCTATTTAATGATTCATTTTAATTGTTTACGATGTGCATACGCCTTCCTTCTTAAGATCAGTTCATAGGTATGTACCTACCCAACAACAAAATTTCGTGGCCAATTATTTTTCCCTTAGTCTGTATGTCCAATAATATTCTATTGCAATTACTTGAAACCAAATCCACCTTAACTGATTATGTTCCATTTAAGTAAACTGGTTGTTTTAAAAAATTTGAATTTCTTGACTATCTTTTGTTCTAGTTTATACGTTACGTGAACTCTTATCACAGGATTTGGGCCAGTCTCATAGTCAGATTTAGTGGCCTACTGCTCAAGTGCAACGCTTTACTAAATACGAGACGATACCTACCTGATTCAAATGTAATGGGCCAGTTTCACGTAGAAACCAGCCCATTCCATTCTGGTCTAGGTAGTTGTCTAGTATTTAGTATAGCGCTGAAATAGAGGAGTACTAGGTCTGACTATGAAACTAAACCTATATTCTTAAATTACGTGAACATTAAGAACATAAAGGTTCTCCTCATGTTTTAAATGGATGACATCACGAACCACTTAACGACACTCATCGACAACGTTATTTAGTGTCACAATTGTTTGTATATGGTATGCAGAAGCCTTCTGTGATATAATTAGTCGATACAAAAACACCAGAAATAATTGATTGGAATTATTTGAAGCCTTCATAGCCCTAATAAATGATCTTTTTTTTTAGAAAATTTTGTTTTCAAAAAATACAAATTTACTATGTATTTTACTGGCGTGTTCCAGCTATGTTAACTCTACGTTAAGTGAATCCGCACTATACAATGTGTTGCTTTTCGTTACATGAAAGTTAACCAATTAGGAAAACCACCCCAAATAAACCCGACTAGAATTTGAACCATTTAGTCTATTTCGAAAGTGAAGCCTTAGATTATACGGCCACTGAAGCAGGTAACGTAATGTTGATCGTAAATCTGGGATGATAACGTTTATTTTAAGACTTTGTATCCGTCATATCGCTTATGTAAAAACGCCAAAATATTGCACGCCAGATAGTCTGCATGTTACTGTCTAAACGGATAGATAAAATATAGTGAACAAAATATGACATATATAACACAACATTTAGTTGACAAATCAAAATGTATCGTAACCCCACCACTATATAGATAAGCTTTAAAAATCATATGCTAAGAAATATTAAAAGGATAAAGCTTTTTAATCATGATCGTTGTCATGTTATTTCTCGCGTGCCTACACGTTGGTAGTCATAATAATTGTAGTGTTACAGTTTGCGATTCATGCCCCACGGATGGCAAACTTTTGTGATATTATTAATCAAGTTGCGGGTACGGGCCTATTGTTATTGTTCACTCTTTATGAGTTTAGATAAACTAATTAGGTTGATCTGATTGGTTTTCAGGCTATAATTTAAATAACTTATGTAAAGTTAATGAAGAATTTATTCAGCGTTATTGCTGTACTGAACAGGGTGAATATGCTAGCTGATATCACACACGTTGTTGCTATTTCACTGCTAAGGGAATTGGGATGAATAAAATGAGATTGGATCAAGATTGAATCAATTTATTAACCACCGCGGAATAGTTACGGTCCTAGCTTTAATTCATTGATTTTGCCTCAGGAAATTGTCCCTGTTCATATTTTCTGATAACAATTTTATAATTTTAAAACATTTTGATTATAACTTAGTTTAAAAGAATTTTCAATAAATATTATTATATTTTTGGGCCACGGTACATTTTTTAAATCTACTATATAGGCTATCAGAATTTTAGAAAAGTTAATGACCGCTCACATTCATTTGAATCGAAACCAATTGAAGGGAAGTGTGACAACCAGAAAAATATTGTTTCTACATATTTAATAGGACGCGTTCACAACTAATCATATTGCAACGATACGTTTACTAGTTCTAGTTAGTGGTAACTAAAGGACTCCTTCCGTCACTAGTCTGATACCTTATATAAGTCATATACATTTCAATGGTGGAAACCCATCTTCCATATTAGGGTTCGGCATCCACTTGTCTGAGGAAGAAACACCTCTTACGAGACTCCTCTAACCCAGTGGTTCTCAAACTTTGCCATCTCACTGAACCCTGAACCCAATACATGCTACGAGACCCAATGAGTAACCCTATGTGTTCATGTCTCATACCCATTTTCTCAACAACAAGTTTTTAGACTTTAACTAAAAATTATATATTTAAATCCTAAGTTTATGTTATTAGTGTGTAGAGCAAAACTTATTTATTTATTACAATTATGTTACATATTTTACCTAGGAAAAGTAGTATAATATAACTTCAAAATATATTGTTACAATCCACTTTTTTATGTTTATTTTGTCGTTGCCTCACAGGTATAGAAACTATTGTGATCGTAAAAAAAAAATAGAACCTGGCATTTTGATGAATGTTGACGTTTCATGATCCCCCGAATCCGAAAAGGTGGTATTCATAATGCCGTTTGTCTGTCCTTCTGTCAGTTTGTCTGTAACTCGGGCTGGAGCCTAAACTATTTTACATATTGGGCTAAAGCTTGGTATCTAGGGTTTCCATAGGGTTGCCCCGGGGGATCTTAGAAATTGGCTATCCAACCCTAAAATTAAGGGTAGTTTCCTTAAGGGTTAAAATCGAAAAAATCTATTTTATTAAAGTCGGCTCTAACAATTTTTATTAAATTTCATTTCTAAGCTTTGATCAATATTTCAAACCAAATGGCTACCCTTGATTTTTTGTCAAAATGAATTTAAGGGTGCCAGTCATATGAGTAAAATCTTATTTTAATTATATCTCCTTGAGTCTTTGAGATATGGAATTACTTATCATTGATAATATGTTGGTATATTTATAGTAAAAATCTTTTACTTGAAATGTATATATTTATAAAACCAATGGTTTTCAAGCTATATACACACATATATATGTGTAAAGCTTGTATATATATTGTTTTTTTCGAACACTTAACGGTGTTTGAACAGAGCTAATGTTAATAAAAATATGTCAGATAGTGTTTGTGTCGCTGAGGAAAAGGTGAAAGTGGATGCTACCGTTCCTTTCCGCTGAGAACCAAAAAACCTATCTTCGTCAGCGATGGACTGGAAAGTCTTGGGATGAAGCTTTGAGGGTGTGTATGGAGGGTGGTATAGGGGGAGGGTTAGCAGGTAGACCGTCTTCTCTGCCTATTATGAATGAAAACTGTAAGTCAGGGACCGAACTAAACCATCAGTTCATTTTTAAAGTTAACCTTAACTTGATCTAAACACTAAGCTCATTTAGATTATTTTAACGATGAATGGTGGTCAGGGTTCAAATCCCGAATGGGTAAACAAAGGGTGCATCTTTCTAAATGGTTTTCCTTTTTAACCCTCCTCAAAAATGTGGGTACATTACCTCTGTTTTAGATATTTTTCATTATTAACACACTAGTAATAAAATTAATAAAATTATAAATATTAATTACACTAAGTGGCGTACTATATACAAATAAGCTGAACTAATAGAGTGGAGGAAAAAAAGGGGGGTGGATGTTAAGTATTTAAAGCATTATCTCTATATGATGTCAAATATGATTATTTGTTAGTTATGGTTATAGCTTCATATACAAATTATTTATATTAAAAATGACATCTGGACACGGGAATTGAACTAGGGACCTACAAACTATGTTTTGATAGTTGTTATAAAACTAATTCGTTACGTCTGAATAAAGGGGTTAAAATAAATTAGAAAAAAATTTGACGAAAAACGACATTAAAAAAAGAGTGATTGAAAATTTAGGCCTATTTGTGTGTGTTATGATTGTGGAGGTGGAATATTGATGTAAATATTATGTGTACAAATGCACATATGGCTAGTGTCCATCTGGACACGTCTGTAACATGAACGTTGCTAACACAGAATTGGATCTCAAATTATGTTACGTGATGCCATTTTAGGTTGTCGGTGCTATTGTTTTTTTTTTAAAGTTTTTTAGCACCGCGTGTCTTACTACATAATCAGATTATACGCCTTTGTACTTAATACTCTAATCTTATATCTAGGACAAACAAAAAATCCATCCCCCGGCCGTCAATTTATCACTGTGAAAGGGTAAACCCACATTCCAACAATGATAAATTTCTCGACTATTCCAGGAATCAAGCAGAGGACCCTTAGCTCCGTAGGTGGAAGCACTACCGATGAAGCTAAGCTTCTTAATTTTCTAGAATTATATTTTTTCTACGTTATATCCACAAACAAATTTATACATTTTTTTGTGTAAAAGGGCTAATTTGTTTTTAAAATAAGTGGTACGAAATCCGCACGAAATTTCTCGTTCTATTGTTTAGAAATGGAGATATTTACTCAAAATTCGTAATATAATATACACTAGCAAACCCGATAACAAATTTCGCTGGACATACGTAGAACATTTTATATTTATGGTTATAAATTTAATAATTTTATTTTTTAAAGAATTAAGGTCTTCATTGTATATTTGTATCAATACAAAATATCGATATTGGGTCCCCAAGGTCAAAACTTTGTATTAAAATGTTGACTTCAAATTAAAATTTTCGTCATTTTACTAGGGGATATCTTATGTTTATTGTATTGCTATAAAATTTCTCTTTGATAAATTTTGACCAATTAAATAAGTAATTATTGACTATTGAGTATAAAATGAGAGAGATAGAATCGTTATAGCTGATCCTGAGAAAATTGAATTTTTCTCTTTTCATCCTTTAGTAAACTGCTATTAATTTTAGAGTTAGACAGACGGCTTTGCAAAAACCACTTTTTAGTGTTTAGGGGGTCATGAAACGTTGACATCTATCAACATCTCGGGCTAGATTTATTTTGACGGTCGTAATACTTTACCTTAACGTGTTGGCAAAGTTAAAAGAAATATATATTTGTGTATAGCTTGAAAACTTTTAGTTTTATAAAAATATATTTCAAGTAAAAGATGTTTATTATTAATAGATCCACATGTATGCTATGATAAGTAATTTCATATCTCAAAGACTTACAGAGATAAAATTAAAAATTAGAATTTATGCATCAGATCGGAGCCCATAAAGTCATTTTAACGAAAAGTTGAGAATGTCTATTTGGTTTGTAATATTGATCAAAGCTTAGAAATGAAATTTAATCAAGATCGTTCAAGGCGATTTTGATCAAATAGATTTTTTTTATCTTACCACCCTTAATAAAACTACCCTTAATTTTAAGGTTGGATATCCAATTCCAAAAATTCCTTGGTGTTAACTTATGAAAACCCTATATACCAAGTTTTAGCCCAATCGGTAAAATAGTTAAGGCTCTATCCCGAGGTACAGACTGACAGACAGATGGACAGACAGACGGCATTGCGAGAACTAATTTTAGGGTCCGGTGGGTTGTAAGACATCGACATCCATCAAAATCTCGAGTTCAATTTTTTGACGATCACAAAACTTTAAGGTAGCAAAAAAGTAAAAATATTGATATTGGGTCCTTGTGGGTCAACACTTCCTATTAAAATGTCGACTTCCGGTTTAAAATTCTCGACATTCTACTTGGGGTTGCACATCTATGGTTATTGCATTGCTATTAAATTCCTCATTTATAAATTTTAACCAATAAAAAATGTAAATATTGACTATTGAGTCTAAAATGGAGATAGATCATTGCTCTACAAATATTTCTCCTAAGAGGTTTAAGGAAAAATAACATAAGCTTTTTGAGAGACTTATATTTAGTTTCTATGGCATTGGAGAATTATTGCGTTATAACTTAAGTAATATATCCTTACAAATAAGGTTCAAAAATTGTATTAATATATTTGCTAATATCTCAGAAACTGTTGGTTTTATAAAAATATATTGCATATAAAAGTTTTTTATTTTTAATAGTATTACAATTTTGTAATGATATGTTATCTAGTATCTCAAATAGTTGCGGAGATACGGAAATTTCATATTCTGTAAAGTACCCTAAAAATCATTTTCATGGGAAAATGAATACATCCAGTTTATTTATAATCTTAATCAACGCCTAGATACGAATTTTAATCAAAATCGTTAGAGCCAATTTTGATAAAATTGATTATTTCTTAGGGTTCGGGGGTCATGAGACGTCGATATCTATTAATATTTCAGGTTAAAAAATTTTTACGGTCTTAATACTTTACTCTAGTTTTCGAAATGTTAAAACAAATATATATATATATATATATATTTGCGTATAGATTGAAAGTTATTGGTTTTATAAATATTTGTTGCATATAAAATATTTATATTATTAATAGTTCTATACATTTACAATGATAAGTAACTTCATACCTCAAATAGTTTCGAAGATATTATAAAAAGTGAGAATTTACGCATCAGACCAGAGCCCTTAAAGTCATTTTGCTAAATTATTTAGATTATCCATTTTGTTAAGAATATTTATAAAAGTTTTGAAATGAAATGTTATCAAAACCATAATAGTCGATTTTGAGTAAATCAACTTTTTCTCTTTTTTCCTTTCAGTAAACTACCATTAATTCTAGGGTTAGAAAGCTAATTTTAAAAACTCTTCAGGCCAACACTATGAAAACCATAGATCCCAAGTTTTTGTTTGATCGGTTAAATAGTTTATGCTCTAGTCGGAGGTACAGACAGACAGACGGAAATTCAAAAACCACTTTTTCGGAATCGGGGGGGTTATGAAACTTCGAGTTTAATCAAAATCTTGAGTTCTATTTTTTTTTACATTCACAATAGTTTCTCTACCTGTAAGATATCGCGTCTTTATCGCTTCTGTAAATTAAAACCAGACTTTTACTTAAAGCTCGTAAGATATTTGAAACGAGATAATATACATTGTTGCACATTCTACCAAAAAACATTAACGAAATAATATACACTGTTTGAGAAAAAAGGAACATCACACCCACAGAGCATTACAGCAGTTTTCAAATTTAAAGACTTCCGTTATATATATGTATATCCTTACTATTATAAATGCGAATGTGAGTTTGTTTGTTTGTTTGTTATGCTTTCACGCCTAAACTACTTGACCGATCATAATGAAATTTCGCATGCACGTTGTCATGAGTACAGAAAAGGACATAGGGTACCTTTCATTCAGAAAAAATGCGAATGTGAGTTTGTTTGTTTGTTTGTTTGTTTGTTATTGTTTGTTACGCTTTCACGCCTAAACTACTCGACCGATCATCATGAAATTTCGCATACACGTTGTCATGGGTACAGAAAAGGACATAGGGTACCTTTCATCCAGAAAAAAGTACTGTTCCTGACGGATAGAAAAAAATAACTGTTAGACGGTCGTCCAGCTTAACAACTCGGCCTACTGATATGAATAAATTAATTGCAACATGATGCCTGGAGTACAGAAAAAGGGACCTGCGGTATCCCAGAAGAAAATCTGATATCCCGAATAAAAATCTGTTCCCGAGTTATTTTAGGCACATCTATCTTAAAATGATTAAAAATGATTATATTCAGCTAATTAAGCTCTGTCTGTTCACCCCGTTATGGTAAATGACAAAATTGTCGTAAGAAGTTTGGTATTATTCATTTCAGCAAAAATAGCTCTCGAGGTATGATGCTACGACAATGTAAACTTTTAGTGTGGGACGAAAGTACGATGTCCCACAAAAAAGCTATAGAGGCGTTAAACCAAACTCTTCAGGACTTGCGAGACAGTACAGATATTATGGGAGGAATGGTAGTTTTACTGGCTGGTGACTTCCGACAAACTCTACCGGTGATCCAGAGGGGCACACATGCAGATGAAATCAAAGCCTGTCTCAAGTCATCAAGATTGTGGGCAAAAGTGAAAAAATTCAGCCTAACAACGAATATGAGAGTCCACCTTTATAATGACGTAGATTCAGGACATTACGCAGAGACACTATTGAAAATTGGCGATGGACGTTTGGACACGGATGCTGAAGGCTGTATTTTACTTACAGGGGAATTCTGTAATTTGGTGGAAAATGATGTGGAGCTCATTGCTAAAGTTTACCCAGACTTACAACTAAATTTAAATTGTGATCATTGGTTGTGTGCAAGAGCAATTCTTGCACCAAAATATGAAATCGTTAACAAAATCAACACTGACATTTTGAAAGAGGTGCAGGGAGAAATAAAGGAGTATTTGTCAATAGATACAATCATGGACACAGAACAGAGCACTTCATATCCCGCTGAGTTTTTAAATTCTCTGGAGCTATCGGGTGTACCCTTGCATAAACTACAATTGAAATTAGGTGTACCAGTTATGCTTATGCGAAATTTAGATGCACCCCGTTTATGTAATGGGACGAGGCTTCAATTACACAATTAGGGCAAAATATAATCTGTGCCACCATTTTAACAGGTGTGGGAAAAGGGGAAAGTGTAATCATACCTCGAATCCCAATAATCCCCACTGACCTACCATTTCAATTCAAAAGACTCCAATTTCCAATCAAACTTAGTTTTGCTATTACTATTAACAAAGCGCAAGGGCAAACATTGCAGGTAGCAGGGGTGCATTTGGAAATGCCATGTTTTTCCCATGGCCAGCTATATGTAGCCTGTTCGCGTGTGTCCCATGCCCAGAATTTGTATGTATTTATGCCAAATGGAAGGACTTACAACATAGTATATAGGAGCGTCCTAAAATAATGATATATTCTGTGCCCATGATTGCAACGGTCAAGAACAAGTAGAGTAAATAAGGGATTTTAATTAACTGTAAGTAAAATTTAAGATGGAGTAGGATCTTCCAATTCGTGGCAAGGCATAACCTGTGATTCTACTGACACACACTCTACTACTTCTTTTCTACTCCTACACTTAATCCTGATTTATATTGTGTAGTTTGTTTTTTCTTTATCTCTACCTCTATTGATTAACAACCTCAATATGTTCATAGTTTTTATTGTCATATTCCCTGTGTCAATCGACAACCTGAATTTATTGATAAAATCTACATTAACGCGAGCGAAGCCGCGGGCAAAAGCTAGTATTTTATAAGTGTATTTCATATATATTCAATATATATTCAATATATATATATGCAGTATATATGTCGTAGGCGATTTGAAAAATCCAGCTTAATGCAAAACGTGCCCTCAATTTACAATGAGCCAGGCTAGTTGGAGAAAAATATAACATTTATTTATCATCCTGATAACTTTTAGGTTGATTGCAATTAACCCAAACAGCCTTAGTCAATTAAGTAAATGCACCTTTGTTCACTCAATCAGTCTAGTTGATTCCAGGCTTATTGCAATACGCCCAAGTTAGTGAACGATTAGTAAATGTCCACAGCAACGGTTCCCAAACTGTGGGACGCACAATTATTCTTGATGGTATGCAGTTAGAAGCCAAACAAATTAAAGTGATAAAAAATGAACTCGTAAATTCTAATAAATATATTACGACCCAGTCTAGCTTTAATTAAAATAGACTGAATCCATGATTGTAGGGGTGGCAACATTGACTAAAGCTCAGACAGACAATGCAGCCACACAGTGTTTTAATAAAACGTAAACGGTGGTACCTAATCCAAATTACGGAAATTGTTGGGAGCCTCCAGTCTACAGAATCTAATATTTTTATCTTTCAGCATGTTCTTTAATTAACTTATTGAGTTCCGTACGATTGCAAGGTTTGATTAAAAATCTCAATTTCAAGTAATGTATAATAAAAAAGATTAAATAAACGTAACTAGCTCTTATGAATAAGTAATAATTATTGAAAAATAATAATACAGATACAAATTTAATAGTTACCTTTCTTATATAGAAGAAATATACGCGTTTACAAGTATATTGTGACACTTACCATTGTCAATTCACACTTTTCACATAACACTTTTATTTATTTCCACACGGTAAACTGCTGTGACATTTTGATGTGCACGATTAATTTGTCTTCTCACAGACACACTTTTACGTTTGACGCTTTTTTCTTAAGACTATACACTTGCGACTGTCATATCCCTCCCTGACCACCAAACTTTGATACCTTACTGACAGATTCACAAACAGATACATAATTTTCTGGGATGTCTCTATGAATTTGTGTGCCAGAGATCTATATGTAAACTCTATTAGACTGGGCTGTAATATATTTATTAGATTTTATGAGTCCATTTTTTGTGATTTTAATTTGTTTGTTTTGTTTGGCTTCTCACGGCATATCATCAGGAATAATTGTACGTCCCACAGTTTGGGAACCGCTGGTATAGACTTTTTAATAAGCCTTCATTATCTTGGGCGTATTACAATAAGCCTGGTATCAACTAGGCTGATTGAGCGAACCAAGGTCCATTTCCTAAATAGCTTAAGGCTGTATGGGCCTAAAAATTTTCAGGCTGATAAGCAAATATAGTTTTCCAATTCTCATACGACATATATATATNTATATATATATACTTATAATTTGGAAACTATTGGTTTTATCAAAATATATTTCAAATAATAATTTTTATATTTAATATGTCTTCATTTTTGAAATGATAAGTTATTTCGTACCTCAAAGAAGTGCGGAGATACGATAGAAATTGAAAGTTTCCTTAAGTATAAATTATCCTAAAAGCTATTTTCATGAGGAAATGAGAACTTCAATTTTGTTTTAATATTAAACATTACATATGTACAAAATTTAATCGAGTCGAGTTTGATAAAATCTGTTTTTTCTAATTCCACCCTAAGGTAAGAAATACTAATCTTAATTTTATGGATGGATAGATTATTTTTAAAAAAATCTCTGAGAAATCATATGAAAACCTCATGTCCCAAGTTTTATCCCAATTGGTAAACTAGTTACATCTCTAGTCAGAGCTACAAACTGACATTATTAAAAAAAAAACTTTTTCGGATTCAGGGGTTCATGATACTTTGACATCCATCAAAATCTCGAGTTTGATTTTTTGACAATAACTATTTTTTCTTAACCAGACGTATGAGAAGGTAAAAAGTAACATTATATATTAATATATATTAGCATACAAATTTCATCTCATGACCAATATGACTAAAAAGTATCCTATCTTTATTAATTAACATATGCACAAATGTGCATACATACTAACGTCTCACGCTGTATTCTTTATTCAAGGTCATTCTTAAAATTATTTTCTAAAATGTTTTGCTAAATAGTTAATAAGTGGTTTACAGCGTCTTGGTAAAACATATATGTGGTCCGCAGCTAAACAAAGGTTTGTGACTTCTGCTTTACACATTATATCCAAGAAACCATTTAAAATTAATTAAAATGGTTCAAACGGCAGCATAAACCTACCATGGATCAACGATGGAGTGTGTTTCTGATTGTTATAAAATGGTTGACAGTTTTACACATTACCGACTAACCATTAAAATATGAACGATTAATTACCTTAACACAGGATTAGCCCTAGATAGCTCAGTGATAAAAGATTGACGTGCTAAATTGGAGGTTCCGGATTTGATTCCAGATTTTATAATAATTTTCAAAAAACGTTAATTATTTAAGTTCAACAACATATTATAGGTTTGAAGTCATTTCACTGACTTATTAGCGGTTTGGACTTTCCGAATTTCTTCATAAAAGCGGTTCATTGCCTTGGAATGCTTATGCCTTTTGCCCTTTACATCTATTCTACCATCTTTAAGCTTTTGTGGGGTAATTTTTTAAAATAATAAAAATGTTTTTTCCACTATTATTACACTTCACACATCCTTAAAGACATTAAATACAACTACACTCAGCCAGACTGAAAAAATCCTTTCATCAAGGTCGCACTTGCCACATAGACTTGAAAACTGTGGAGAGCCAGGTAACAATCCCTAAAGAGAGTTGGTGATTTGTCAGGGCTATAAGCTGTACAAACATTCAAAAAACTACTAGTGACAAATTTATGGTTTTAAGAACAGACAGCTATTGACTTGGTGTGAAAAGGGATGAGTCGTCTGCTCTACTCTGACCAGGCCGTTCTGTTTCGACTATTGTGGTGTTGTATCAGATATATTTTCAAAACCTAGGGGCAAAATATGAAGCACCTCAGCTCGTATCAGTTTTCATGTGTTTCAATTAAATATTAATATGAATGAAGTACCATTATAAAGATAAAAGAAGTCGGCATTAATTGATTTACTTCCCCCATTTATTACACACGTTTAAGTATACAAAATAATTAATTGAATATTGCATTTATTTGGCCATTTTTTACGCAATTTATTAAGGGTTCATTGAAATAATATTTATTTAATTAATAAACCTTCTCAAGTACTTCTAACATTCCGAATATGAAGTCTTTGCATCATTTGGTTTTTCTAAAAATTGTTGCATTAGATGCCAAAATTTCTAACTTTGAGTAAACACTCTGCTTAAAATATTCATTTAATCTATATTTAATACATCGATCCAAGTTATGTCCAAGAAGACCAACTAATATATATATATATATAATTATATTATTAATTTAATTACCCTTAAGGTAAAGTATTGCGACCGCCAAAAAAATCTTACCCGAGATGTTGATGGATGTCGACGTTTCATGACCACACGAATCCTAAAAAGTGTTTTTTATAGTGTCATATGTCAGTGTGTCTATCCAAACCTAAAATAAAGAGTAGTTTACTAAATGATAAAAATATAAAAAATAGATTTTTTCAAAAATTGTCTCCAACGATCATATTTAAATTTAATTTAATAGGTATTGATTAATATTACAAACAAAATGGCTACTCTCAATTTTTCGTCAAAATGACTAAGTGTTCCGGTCTGATCCGTAAATTCTAATTTTTTATCATATCTCTGTAACTCATAGAGATACTAAATTGCTTATCATTGCAAATATGTAGGTATTTTTATAATAAAAACATTTATTTGAAATATATCTTTATAAAAACAATATTTTTCAAGCTATACGCAAATATATAAAATTCTTAACTTTTCGAACACTAAAGTTAAAGTATTGCGACCGTAAAAAAAAATCTAACCCGAGTTGTTGATGGGCGTCAACGATTCATGACCCCCCGAGCCCTAAAAATGGTTTTTGCAATGCCGTCTGTCTGTGTGTTTATTTAACTATAAAATTAAGAGTAGTTTAATAAAGGTCAAAAGAGAAACAAATTCTACTTTTTTCAAAATCAGCTCTAAAGATTTTGATTAAAATTCGTATCTAGGCGTTGATTAAGATTATAAATAAAATAGCTTGTTCCATTTTCCCATTAAAATGACTTTTAGGGTAACTAACAGAAGCGTAGATTTTCGTATCTCTACAACTATTTGAAATATTAAATAACTTATCATAGAAAAATTGTAATACATATTATAAAAAAACAACATTTATTTGAAATAAATCTTTATAAACAAATAGTTTATGAGATGTTGGCAAATATATTAATAATATTTTGTGTAGTTTAATTGTAGAGAGATACCACTTACATTTTAACGTAATAATTATCTAATGCCATAGAGTAAGTAAATAAATAAGTCTCTCAAAAAGTTGATGTTCTTTTTCCTTTAACCTCTCAGGAAAAATATTTGTACATCAATGATCTATATCTATCATTTTAGACTCAATAGTTTATATTTACCTTTTTTATTGGTCTAAATTTATAAATGAGGAATTTAATAACAATGCAATAAACATAAGATGTGCAACCTCTAATAAAATGTCAAAATTTTAACCAGAATTTGAAATTTTAAAACGAAGTATTGACCCTTGTGGACCCAATATCGATATATTTTTTTAGTCCAAATATACAAATGAGGTCTTAACTTCTTTAAAAATAAAATTATAGAATTTAAAACCGGGAGTCAAAAAAGTTTTATGGAAGTAGAGATTAATTTGTTATCGGGTTTGCTAGTGTATATTATTTTGTTTCACATATATTACAAGCCTTGAGTAGATATCTCAATTTTTAAACAATGGAATGAGAAAGTCCATGCGGAGCTCCGTACCATTTATTTAATAATGTTATAAAGTCATTTCCTTTTATTTTAATTACTAAACTGAAAATGCTGCTTATGAGAATTATGTTTATCTGCAGGACATGAGTTCTTAGAAGTCAGGTCCGATGTTGAATAGATGGATTCGCATTACTGTTTAAGGATTAAGTCTACTTCATTGCTTGGTTGTAGTGAGATTGTATTTTAAGAGTGCTACCTCAACAAAGTAGGTTGTAGGAAAGGGTAAAAGATTTTTACAGCTCGCTTTGCCATTTATGGACATTCTCTTATAAGATTGGACAAAAATTCTAATAACATCGTCTTATTGAAGGTATATTTTATATTATTGTTTGCTACTATGTTAATAAGCTGTTCTAATACTCTAACTGGCATATTCAAATCCTTAATTGCGGTTGTGAATGTATTTTGAAGCCAGTTTATATCATAATTTGGAAATGGAAAATATTTTTATATTAAAGTTTGAAGGTGTTGTAGATATGTTATTATTTCTGACGCAATCTTCAATGAGAGAGTTGTTTCTGATCCACACACAATTTCGCACAGTGTAGGGAGGTAGTCAACAATGGGTTTTTTTTTCACATAAGAATACCAAAATTAAATGTTCCTTAACTTTGATTCAATTTTGGCATGAGCTGAAAATACTGTAACCACTCGGTATCATACAACCTTTATAGATAAAGCGAAATGTCAGATACAAGCAAAATATCTTGATTCTAAAGGGTAAAACGTAGAATCAAAACTTTGCCCCAAAACAACCATTTAACTTCTGTGTAAAGTAGCCAAATCTTGAATTGGCTTCCCATTTCTTCACAGAGAGCAGTGAAAAGTTGAAAATGCATGGACCTGAATTTTATAAAATTTACTATCTTAACTGCTTCATTTAAGTCCACTTTGAAGTTTAAGTATCATTCTTTTTACTGAAAATCCATGTCTGTAGATGATGCAGTGGCCACTTCCGATTTCGAGCACGATACTTTTAACACAAACAATAAATCAACGCGTTTTCCAATTATAGACTTCACGGCTGATATCAATCAATTCATCCCATGACAGTTATATGAGATAGAAATAGACCAAAATATATATATCCTCTCCGGTTGCACGAGTATTGAGAGGCTTGCAAAAGAACATTTCATCTTCAATTGAATGACCATTATTGTACTAGATGACAGAAAGAATTACTGAAAGCCCAGCAACATCCGTTGTTTCATCAAGCTGCAATGGGTAACAACCACTAATTTTTATCCACCTAATAACTTAATGTTCAATCTGCGTACTCATTTGATTGATTCGTTTAAAAACATCGTCTTTTGAAAGTGGAATTGACTGTATTACATTTTTATACTTGCCAACTTTCATAGTTTCAACAACATTCATTATGCGTGGCTTCATTAGAGTCTCGGCAGCTGTATGTGCCTTTTCTGCCTTAGCTACACGGTATGTAACGATGCTTCAAACAATTTTTTATTCTTGCTGGCACCAGATTGAGAATATAAGCTTGTCTTGCTCCTGTTTAATTTGTCCATTTTACGTTGTAAGAATTCAATTGGTTTGTCTTTATATTCACTTTGATTTGTAAGCAGGTGTCTTAGCAGCTTAGCTGGAGCTAATGAGCTGTTATTAAGTGTTTTAAAGCAAATTAAACACTGAGAATTCAGAACAAAATGTTCTCCCACAAAAGTTAAACCATATGACAAATATTTCTCAAAGTACAGGATTTTTATAAAAGAGCCCAGGCGTTTTGAAAATTCATATTAAATTCATAAAATGCGGTAGAATCTTGGGTTTATTCGTTCATACTCAATAGATCAATGAGGTCTTAAATGTTTTCGTCAAAGGCTGGCAGGCCTGCATGATCTTGAGTGAATGAGTCACGCTTGCGATGGATGGCCGGAAGCGGCAGTGCCATGGCGACACCGCACATCAAAGCATACATTTTGTTTGTTGAAACTCGATCTGTTACCGTTCATCGGAATTTTTGACGTGAGTATGGTGGTAACGAGGCTTCAGATAAGAATATTCACCAATCCAATAGGTCAATGTGAAAGAAGCGTCTTAACGTTGGTTTGGGCATGTTGAGAGGATTAGTGTGTATTGAGTGACGAAACAAATATATGAAGGTAGAGTGTGTGGATCTAAAGAAAGGGCTAGGCCACGTAAGATTTGGCTAAATATTGTAGACAAATGTGTGAAAAAAGGAAGCATTAAGAGCTTTAGGAATAAAAGAGCATGCATGACTCAGTGTATGGATGTTGTTAAAGATAATGAATGGGCAAGATTAGAGAAGTGTGGAGAAAGTTAGTGAGGATGTATTAAGTACAGAGTGTTTGATTTTTTATCTATATGTATTGTTTCTTGCCTACCCCATAAGCAAACTGCTTGATTATGTATATATGTATATGTCACATTTTAATTTCTTACGATATTTTACACATGGTCTATGGCGTCTCTCTTGTGTTAGACTAGACTAACGATGACAGATAGATCAGGGTTAGAATTCCGGTACTAAGGGTGCTTTTACCAAAATTGTTTTGTACTCTCCCTCCACGGGAATGCGGGTACCCTTCCTCTAATCTCAACACTACTCAGTCCTAAATCATTTATTAGAGTAATTAGTACATATGATATTTAACGGGATAGTTTAATTCTATCAAATATAATGATGGTAAATTAATCTTACTTTATTTATTCTATCAAGATAACCCTTTAATCAGGCACTTCATTTAATTTATTTAATTAATAACATTAAAATATCGGCGTATTAATTTGGCATACTGGTTATTATAGTTTATTTTGGTTTATATTGCTTAGTATAGATTAGTTAATTGTTATTTTGTTAGAGGATTTTTTATCTTTTTTATTAGTCGTGATAGAGTATAATGTTCGGTTTAATTAAACAATTGAGTTATCACCTGTAGAGGTAGTAAGACTCGGTTCAAAAAAAGATTATGTTTGAAGAAATCTTGACCATTTCATACTAATATTATATTATATTTATATTCATTGTTTTGATTTTTATTCAATAAGATTGGGAAAATCATGTTTTTGTGTACTTTACTTAAACAAACGATTACAAGATTTTTAGTAAAACTCTTTTGTATAATTTTATATGGTGTGTGTTGGTTTATTAAAATAGTTTGAATAGGGATTAATATATTCTATGAGATTGAAGAAAGGGTAATTTCTTGTTGCATTATAAAGTTTTAATACTATATGTGTTTGGAAAATTCACTAGAATCCAAGATGAAAAAATTTCATTATAATAATTTACATATTCATTGTAAGCTTTATATAATACAGATTTTTAATTCTTTTACACAATATTGTCAATGAAAAAACTAAAAGTTAATGGCTACTGCAGTGATAGTAAACTTTACTCTATTGTATAAGAAATTGTAATTTATATTTATTCATAAAAAGGACTAAGTTTATATAAATGAATAACTTATACATCTTTTTGTTTTATATATCGACACTGCTAGATAACATTTATCCATTTTACCATTCCATATAAATTTTTTTTTTTTTCATCTATATATTTGAGGTATTTAAAGTGCACTTTCTGAACCAACCTATTATTTTAGCTCATGACTTATAGTTTAACTTAAATGTAAAATAGACACAACATCCATCCCCCAGCCGTTTATTCATAACTGTTAAAGGAGAACCCCCCATTTCACCATTGATACATGTTTCAGACATGCAAGGATTCGATTTCGGTACCTTTAACTTAGTAGACAGACACGTTACCGACTGAACTAAGTGTGGATTATGAATGAAAAAAATAGCACATCGCTTTGGTTTGTTAATGGGTTTAATTCTCCCTTCCTTTCTCACCTATTCCAATAATAGTTTAATAAATAGTAAGTAATCTACTCCGGTGGATGAATGGTCTAAGGCGTCACTCTTTTGTTATATAATACTGGCAAAGACAGGGAGATCAGGGTTTTAATCCCGGTCGGGGTGGTTTTACCAAATTGGTTTCCCAATCTCCTTCCACTCAAATGCGGAAACACTTCCTCTAAATTCAACCTCCTTATCCATAAATCATTATTGTAACTAGTACTTTTTGGTATAACCTGAACATGTAATAACCCGGAATAACGGTTATCTTAATTATAGCATTTTAAGCATTTATTGTTTTTCACACGTTAGAAATCTAACTATTAACTAATTAATTAATTTTTAGCACCGCGTCTTACTACCCGTTCGGGTTATACGCTTAAGTACTAATTACACTAATGGATTAGGAATTGGGAAGGTTGAATTTTAGAGGAAGTGAACCCGCATTTGCGTGGAGGGAGAGTGGAAAACCATTTAGGAAAAACCACCCTCAGTTCACCCGACCGAGATTCGAACCTCGATCTCCCCGTCCTCGGTGATCTGGCTCAACACGACTGACGCGTTAGCCAACTACGCCACCGAGGCGGGTAACTATAAACTAAAACATTATGCAAGCCCCTTTACGATATCCCAAATATTGTGAAGGGAGTATGTTATATGATAATTGATTAGGACAGCATTACATGTATTTTAATGTTTTTTGAGAATATAAAATATTAGTGAAAAAGGATCCACATTTCAGTAGCGTCGAGCAACATTTAATCGTTCGTTATCTTTAGCCAAACTTTTTTTATTTCACCACATCCACCACCCGTCCGTGCTATATTCGTTTAATTACACCAATTAGGCAGGGTTTGTAAAGATAGAATTTAGAGAAAAGAAAGCTTGATCAGCTTGGGGCAAGAGTGGGGTACCATTTAGGAGAAACAACCTTCAGTACACCAGACCAGACGAGCTTAACGTTTAGGCCACATACCCTAAAATGTGGATTGAACCCAACTTTCATTAGAGAATACCCGTTTCGGCAGCCACATGATCTAAGAAGTCGACCTCGCAATATACTAGAGTGACGATGACAGGTAGATTGGGGCTCGAATCTAGATCAGGTTTACTGAGGGTGGTTTTCCCTAAACGGTTTTCCACTCTTCCTCCAAGTAAATGCTGTTACACTTCTTTTGAAATTCCACCTTCCTCATCCCTTATGTATCAATAGCATACTTAGTAAATATGCGTGGTACATTAACAGATAGTAAAACGTGGTGCTAAAAAATCAAAAAACGTAGTGTACATTTCATACTGTAGAATTAAAATAATATATATGTACAGTGAAACCTTGGATTGCGAGTAACTTGGTTTGCGAGTGTTTTGTAAGACGAGCAAAAATTCTCAATAAATTTTAACTTGATAAACGAGCGATATCTTGCAATACGAGTAGTACTACGGTTACGCTTTGTCTGCCGAGCAGTGTCATTGGATAGGTTCTTTGTTAAAGCCGCACAAAAAGAAAAATAATCCAGTGATCCAACATATAGCAGTGATTCCGTTAGTGACAGTGAATGTCGTCCTAAACAATAACACACCTCCTCCTCTCCCCTCTCTCTCGTCCACCTCACACCAGCCACCATTAAATTTAATAAATAAATTTGATTACAGTACACTTACATTTAAATAACGAAAATAAAAATGGTATTAATCATTTTTAGATTAAATATTTTTGGGTTGTGGGACGAATCATCTGAGTTTCCATTATTTCTTATGGGGGAAATTCACTTTGATATACGAGTGCTTTGTATTACGAACACGTTTACGAAACGAATTATGCTCGTAATCCAAGGTCTTACTGTATGTTTTACATCTTAGCTCAGTTGGTAGCATGTCTGTCTACTATACTGAGGGCCCCGGGTTTGATTCCTGGCATGGCCGAAAAATGTATTATTGATGAAATGTGGGTCTCCCCTTTTATAGTTACGAATTAATAGCCAGGGACTGGGTGATTTATCTATTCTAAATTTAAGTTAATCTAAGAGTCATGTGTTGATATATTCAGTATTTTCAGAAAGTGCAAGTTAAATACCCCAAATAAATGAGAATAAACATAATTTATTAAGATTTAAACAACTTTACTTTTCAAAATAAACCGAAAAAATTACTAGCCAGCCTAAACAAATCCGTTCAACCAAATGAAACGAAATGAAATGAACCGTGTGAGAAAGGATAATTCAGACAGGTTAGTAAAACCGTTGATAGATATGGCCTAAACAAGAAGCCATTCTCTTAACAAACAAACTGCGGTTTTATTATTACTCCACATAGTTTCCAATGACTGACTTCACCTATTGTTAAACTCGTCCAGGCTATCGTACATTTCTTTATTCGACTCAATCGCACTTATTCATGATCGTGAAACAATGAAGACATGCCAAGCGGCAACAAAATTTTGTATCACAGGTCAATAATAGGTATATTTTTGAAGTAAATTCAATTTAGTTCTACGATTGTCTAGCAATAAACCTAGGCAAACATTTCAGTATAAATATGCACATTCAATAATTTTTCCACAATTTTATTGTCTAGAAATAATTAGACAAAAAAATTTAGTCTAAAGGTAAATGGAATGTGCATTCATTAATTGTATATAATTCCGTAGGAATAATCTTATTCAAACATTTAGATAAGATACACTCGATTATGTTATATGATTCTCAAGAAAAGTAACCCATACATAAATTGGATTAATAATCTAAGAATCTATATAAATAATCCTCTTCAAACATTATGTATAGTACATGCAATTGTTTCCATGATTATCTTAAAATTATGTTTAGTTAACTGCACAGGGCAAGCTTATTTTTCTTTAACGCTTTTCTGATAGAAAGATTAATCTCATTCGAATTTAAAAAAAATATATTTACATAGATGTAAGCTTGCGCTTTCAGAAAATATATATATAAATTGTTTGTGTATTGGAAGAGAGATTTGATCATTCGCTTTCTTTTATTGATGTACATCAGCAGAAACTTAATAGAGCACAGCAAGAGGAACTATGCTAAAGAGTCGTGTAATATGTTTGAAATTTAATTAGTGAAATAGTCCAAGTTTGACGACATTATTAGACCTAACTATTTGAATCATAGGGATAGAACTATTAATCCAACACCTTAGCTCAGTTGGTAGCGTGTCTGTATACTGAGCTAAGGGTCCCGAGTTTAATTTCCAGCATGGCCAAACAAAATTATCATTAGTGAAATGTGGGTTTACCCTTTCACATTGATAAATTAAATGCCAGTGATTGGATGTTGTGCCTGTCCTAGTCTTAAGTTAGATGATAAACATATGGAGCCACTACATGCTAAGCAAACCGGCAGTGGAAAATATACTGCTCGAATAAAAAATTGACCCATTCCACAATGTGGAAACAATAATAGATGTAAAATTGAAACTAATACCTATAGTGTAGACCTAATATTCTCATCACTGTAACGTTTAGGTTTAATGTTCATTCTGGGTATTTTAATTCTATCTTAAATTGAGGGAAGTCTTTTGCTAGAGATTTTTGAAATAACAATTTGGTTTTCGATAGTGTCTATAGTGACTATACTCAAAATGGATATCTGTGGAGTGTTATGCATACAAAAAATAAACATTGGACTGCTGGTTTATAGGGGAATATATTAATTTGATGGTAGTTAACTAATAATTGATTTGGGTAATTTTTTTATTCCAAGCTACACTGTGAGAATTAATGTAAGAATGTGTCTTAATAAATTTTTTACTTTATAAATATAACTTATATGCCAAGTTTCCTTACTCTCCTAATATGGGAGTTCTAGTGCACATTTTCAGAACTTTCGTTTTATTACAACAGTTTCCACACTCTCTAATAATGGAAATTCGAATGCATTTTATGATTGATTTCAATAACCTTCTATCATTCTTACCACATAATAATTCTAGTACATGTTTCTAGTGCTGCCATGTAAAACCTGCGGCCCAGTACATAATTTTGTGAGGCACACGGATATGTGGCAGCAAATACGTGTGTGAAAGGCGATTTTCTCTTATGAAATGGAACACACACTCTCGTCATGCTCATGCTCATGCTCATGGGATGCACCGAGGTATTCACACTGCGACACCCACGTAAGAAAAATATTGTCAAGATTCTTCATATCAGAAGTAGGCTCAGATCCTTGGCAACACAATCTGATTTAAATTTGTGGGTTTAAAATGATTGTCTTTTTAAGATGATAAAATAAAAGTTGAAACTTACCCGTTTTGTTTAAAGTTCGTCCTATTTCCTTCCATACCCTATTTTTTTAACATAATCACTATACAATTTGTTTGCCAAGTTGTATAATTCTGGTTTGGTATGCACAATTTCAATAACTATTTCGTCCATGGGGTCTATGTTTGTTCGATGGGTTGAAAACAAACTGGAGCTTGGGACTATACTGTGCATGTCATATATACAGTAGCGCTCCATTCGGGCTACGATCAAAATACCGTCCTCAAAATATTCTCGACAAGGATCGCGGTGGTCATTATGAGTGGGCGTGAGCGTAGCGTTCCCTATAGTGTAAACACTCCCACTTGATTCGCACTGTACGATATTTGAGCGTAGCCTGAGCACTGTTAGAGTGGATCGTGAGTTTCCCCATAGTGTGAAACAGCCTTAAATATTCCCGACAGGATTTTGTCATCTATTATGAAAGTGACTTAAACATAAGACTCAAGGCCTAGCGCGCACAACATTGCTGTTAATAATATTTTCATATTTCTGAAGAATAGATGTTAATCTTAAACATATTAATCATACATTTATTTTTTTGATGAAAGGAATTTTAAAAGTGAGTTTACTTTCTTTATTGTTTGACATATTGAGTTTTTTTTTTTTTTAGAAATGTGGACCCCTCAAAATTCTCGAATGTCAATTCTATCGAATGATTTTCAACTGCCTGCCTTTGAACGTGCCTTTCTATCTTCTACCATTGAATTCGTTTTTTATCCATTCCCTCTTACGGGCAATTCTGATTATACGCATGTATAATAATTACGCTAATAAAGAGGGGATGATAATGAAAGCATTAATAGGAAATGTATCTGCGTCTCCATAAAAGAGGAGGGGTAAAAATTAATAAAAAACAAATAAATAAGCCAAGCCGGAATTCAAGCTACGACTTCCTATCACAAAAAATTAAAAAAAAATTAAAAATCATGATCCTGAGATTTATGCACATAACAATTACTAATGAAATTTAATCTAATATTAATTAAATAATTAATTTTTAATTTGTAAGTTTAACATAAGTGTTATAAGTGATTTAATATATGGTGTAGGTGACCTGGTGGTCTAGGGGTAAGGTGTCAGACTTCTGTGCTGAGGGTCCGGGGTTCAATCCTCGGTCCCGGCACAGATTTATCTGATTGCCAAACCCTTCCTTCACCTCTGACAAGATGTGTATTAATCACAACTTGTGAATGTGAGGAATGCCAGGCCTCCACCGTGGTTCGGATTCCACGTTAAACTGTAGGTCCTCCATTTCATCTCACAATCACCCTACCATTGCATATTAGCGTAAGTGCGTATAACCCGAACGGTTAGTAAGACGCGGTGCTAATAATAATAATAATAATAATATATGGTGTAGACCTTAGTTAATAAGATATGGTAAGATAATACTTGAAAAGCAATTTGTATTTAATTGAATCACAAAACATATGAGAAAATTAAACAATGGTCAGACGATAGTAAAACATAATACATAAAACATTTTAAACTAATGCATAAATACATGTTCGAAGTATATGATGTTTGAAAATTTAAGTTAAAAAATTAGTTGATTTTAAATGCTAATATATTTTATCAGTGAGACTGAAAAAAATTGAGAATAATATAATATTTGAGAAAAACAAATTTAATTTTATTAAATCACATAAAAACCATATGAAGGAATATATATTGTCATAGAGATTTTTTTTATAATAAAAACCAATTGAAATCTTTTTATGTGACATAATATTGAGCTATTATGAAAATATGTATAAAACAAATTGTAAATATACAATATGAGTACATGAAAAGTACAACTAAAATAAGTTATAATTGATTAAGTTAGTATTGTATCAAACATAAAATACTAACCATTTTCAATATATATTTTATCACATTTTTATATATTTACACTTTCATATGCTTAGTATTCTCTTTTTCTTGAATCCAATAAATTACACATTTCTCTTCAAGTCTTACCCTGTATAATACAACGATCCTTACTTACAAACCTTTTAAAAATGTTTTCTAAATTATTTTAGTAAAATATGAGCTTAGAGGAAATCTATTCATTTTGGCGTTGAGTGAGGAGGAAAACACCACTAAGAATCATATGATAAGGGCTTTCGGCTAGGATTTACAGTAATATTTCTTTGTTTTCCTTAGGCGGCCATACACATGCGTTCTTTCCAGCGATAAATAAATAATGGCATATTGGAACGGCACACTCACGTCATACCATGACGCGTGGTAAACACCTCCCTCGCCCACACACAACATGAAGTCGCCAAGAGTAGATGAGGGGATTGGAGGTGGGAAGTGATGGGGATGGTGTAAGAGTTTACCTCAAGTAAAGTTTTTTTTATCATTGATTATGGTGAGTCAGAATTTATATTTTATGTCAGTAAATAAATATATTAACTATAAAATTTCTCTTATGATGTGTTACACCTAATTTTAATGCAATTAAAATACTCTAAAATTCCATTTCACTAATTTTATTGCAAATCCTTATGTCTGTAAATAGTTAAATGATTAAAATAATGTAATATACCAAATCGTAAGAATTTACGTAAGATATAAAAGAGGGGAGGGGGTAGTGGGAGGCCTAAAATCTTACAGTACCTTACGTGGGAGGAAGGGGGGCGTAAAACATCATGAAAAAAGTATTACGTTATCCAAGGACGGCCCATTCTTGTCAATTCACTTAAGGCGAAGTGACAAGGATTATATGTGACAAAAAAAGAAAAATATCCATTGTAGCCTGTGCTGTTTTTGGAATATCTGCCGCTTACAGCAACCGGAAACTATGACGTTATGGAAAAATAAGTGGTTAGCTGGAAGGGAAAAGCATTGCAAATTGTTTTTTAACTCTTTTCGGAAAGAGACCCTCTTCGACGGTATTTTCTTGCAACAAACTCTTGATCGTTATCTGGGTCCACTTTGCATTAAAACAATACCAATGCTTCATATCCACCATTTTTTCAGATTTATATTCACATACTACTTATACCTCACCTTCCATTATGCCGGGTACAACTTAATAGTCTTTATAAATTCGGTTAAAAGCTATTTGCTAGTATAACGAATGTCAGTCACGTTTCATACAGCTAAAACACTTCTAAATACAGTATAAACTTCACTCACAGATTAAACACAGTTCTTGCAAAAGCACGTGGCATGGCGTGGATTAGTACAACCTCAACAGTAGAGGAAACGACACTTCACAGGAAAAAGTGCCATAAACCTTACCGCGCTCAAGCATGGCACGTGGTAACGCCTACTAACACACATTCTTTTCCACGTGATTTGTGAAACGCCATTCTTTCTCGTGCGAAAGAACGCGTGTGTATGGCCACCTATTATGATTTAAAGGCGTAAAGCTCACGGAATACTGGATAGCTGATGACGGGAAGGTTAAAGTTTGAAATTCAGCTAGGTCTAAAAAAGGTACTTTTCCACATGTGATTTTTCTCTTTATAGTCACCCATTTTCATCCAGACTAATGCGGGTTTACTTACTTTTAACTAATCCCCTAAGATCACACCATAAATTAAGTCATGAATAACCATGTTACCCGCCTCGGTGGCGTAGTTGGCTAACGCGCTAGTCGTGATGAGCTCGATCGCCGAGGACGGGGAGATCGAGGTTCGAATCTTGGTCGGGCGAACTCTCCCTCCACGCAAATGCGGGTTCACTTCCTCTAAATTCAACCCTCCCAATTCCTAATCCATTAGCGTAATTAGTACTTAAGCGTATAACCCGAACGGGTAGTAAGATGCGGTGCTAAATATTATTATTATTATTATTATTAATAACCATGTTAATAAACTTCTTGATTAAAAATCAATGACGACCAAGTTCATTGCGAGTTTAACGCCTTTGATTATTCAACAATCTTCGAGGGTGATAAACATACTTAATACAAAATCGATATGATTAAGCTCTAATAATTTTAAAGGTAACAAACTTAGCTTGACATTTTACAGTGTGGCTTGGTCTTATAGGCTAGAGCAGAGCAAGCTTGCTACCTTTCAATCTCAACCTATGGTACATTATGAAACATTACTCAAATGGAAAGTTCAACCCTGGTTTTATGTCAAGTGTAGCCTTTAATGTAGGAATGTAGGGAACGCGAGAAAAGGCTAACGTTATTGCAGTGTTCATAGTAGAACTTTTTTTGGTCAAAATAAATAAAATATTGATTCAATAGAAACATAGAGGTTAACTTTATTAACATGTAAATGTCAACATTTGTTGAATATCTATCATGAGCATAGCGGCATTATATGACATACTTTTTAAATGAAGAGAAAAGTTGTCATTAAATTCCAGGACACCCTGGACCAATCTTTAAGAACTCTTGACTTTGTGTAGAAAATTAATTTATCTGTTTGTACTGATGCAATAGACCTATTTGATTTATTTGGACCAAACAAAGTTTTGATATAAAAACTGAGAAACACTGACCTTTTCTCGCTTCCCCCACACTCAAACTCTAACATAAATATAAGAGTGCCGTATCGTAGAGTTGTGCCTTGGAAAGAAGATATTTCTCAAACTGTACTCTCCGTTTACACTAAAAAGTGACCAGTTAACTTTGATTCCACTGTGGTGTAAGTTATCAAATAGGGCCATTGTGTAATCAGTCTAGGTAATACTGCTAACTCTTAGGGTAAAATAAGTGATAGGATCTCACTTTCTAGATCTTCTCATTTACCAATCATACGTAGGTTTTGTTCTACGTACCTTCAATGGGAGTACATTTTCGTTGATTCTGGTCAATGAATGTTCTACCAAGTGATGAGAACATTCACCAGCTTTTTTAGCACTGCTTCTTACTATCTGTTAATGCTATATGCATAATTATGTATTAATTACGTTAATGAGTTAGGAATGAAGAAGTTTGAATTCAGAGGAAATGAATTCATATTTGCGTGGAGGTAGATTGGAAAACCATTAATTAAAATCCAACCTCAGTACAACTTACCAGGATTTGAAACCCGATCTCTCTTGTCATCGGCAGTCTATACTAACACGATATTGTTGCCTTAGACCATGTAGCCACCAAAGCATGTATAAAGGGACAGTTAAAACTAGCACTGTTTATCCTGGCTGCGCTCCACGTCACGCCACTTAAATTTAGTACTCAGTTTAGTAGATCATTTTTTTTTCTTTGTATGAAGTTTCTTGTGCTATTATCGTGTATGCGCTAGTGTTCTAAACATTTTTGTTTCTGAATACTATAACTTGTATGTAGTTTACTTTATTTTTTCACTGCATCTTAGTAGCCTTTCGGGTTTTACTCATACATTAGTTGAGAAGATCGAGGCTAAAATATGATAGCCTTCATTTTATAATAAAATTTATTTTTGATTATTTATGATAGCTTACCTCAGTCAAGATAATATCGACAAATATTTTAATAATTTTTATAATTATATTTCAGGATTACATATAAGCTTGGATAGTAAATATTTATATCACATCTAACTATATTAGTGTCATTATGTCTTTGCCACGAAACCTACAATTACGCTAGTAGTATAGGTAGGAGAGATGTAATACTTAAGAATAATTGTGTCCGTACTTGAATAGAAGGGGAGTGGGAAAACCTTTAGGAAAAAACACGCTCACTATACCCGACCGGGATTCAAACCTTGACCTCCCCGTCATCAGTGAATTTAGTCCAACACGAAAGTAACCAAGTGACCACATGTGGACAGGTGATTTACTTGCTCAACCTAATTTACCAAATGCAAATTAAGTACCCAAACAGAAATAAGATTTATAGTCCAAACAATGTTTTCAGCAAAAAATAAGAGGACTTGAAGCCATTGGAAATTGCCTCAAGATGCTGTCTGTACAAATTCTCCTTGCGTGTTGTTTTGCTTACTTCTCTGTAAAGTGGTCTAGGTGGAAGCATTCCTGAATGTTTTGTGATTGGACGCACCTGCTAGCAATCAACCGCTGTTCCACTTGACTATTCCACCAAATAGTTAGTATACCACTATGTGTAGTAGAGCGTTGAGAAGTGGAATCATATGCGGCCCACGACCAAAACAAAACCCCTCTTGTTACATCTTCTTTGTTGTTTGGTTATTTAGAATATCGTGAAGCTAAACTTGCAGTTAGCTTCCATTCTTTGGGTTTTATAGAGAAGCAACTAATTCGGCAGATTACGCACAGATTTTAACAGGGAAAAATGCTACTTTTTATATAAGTTTAAGCTACAATGCTACATGCAATCACATGAAATCAAGCTAGTTCAGCGTCATCGTTCCATTTTAAATATTTATTGATATATATTTGTTTTTGTTTTCACCACGTCTCAGTACCCATTCAGACCCGCTTCAATGGTCAAATGGTCTAAGGTAGGTATGTCCAACCCGCGGGCCACAGGCCGCTTGCATCCCCAAGTTAGTTATTTGCACCCCACCAGCTCAAATTGAAATATTTAAAATTACAGAAATAAACAAAAAAATTACTCTTGGAGCTGACATAAATGCTCGTTAATTTCCATAAAGTTTTCATAATCGTACCGTGGTTTTAATGTTACCTTATGTATGGTATGTATTTTTAAAAATAAATAATTGCTCATTCATGTTTAATTATATTTGGACATTAGGTCCTATAAATTTTATATATATCCCCCAAATAATTTCCCAAAAACTTATACGTCCTTCAGCCAGGGGTAAAGGTTTGACTTGCCTGGTCTAAGGCGTCACTTCTATTTGAGGCATTATCATATATGCGTATAACCTAAACAGGTAGTAAGACGCGGTGATAAAAAAAAAGCTATACGATAATGTTATACTAATTTGCACTCATTACGCTACCACTTTAACGATAAGAAATATTTGATCTAGCAGAAATTGGTGTACTCACATTTTCATTGAGGGAGAATTGAAAACAATAATTTAGTAAAAAACCACCCTCAGTATCCCCTACCAGGATTTGAACACCAATCTTCCCGTAACCAACAGTCCGATTTATTGCTAGAGTGATGCCCAATGGGGCCCTTACACGATCAGTCATATTGCCAGTATTAATAAAGTAATAATTAATAATGAGAGTCCGATTAATCATGTAGGGGCAGTACTTATGGACTGATGGACGGACTTGGCGAAAATACTGATGTGATCCTAATTTTCTCATCACATCATTCTCAGTCTAATGACGCGAAGACTGTGACCGTTACGGGCTCATTGTAAATACTGATGCATACTGACAGTCTGACTGCTCGTGTAGGGGCCCTATTAGATCATCACTCAACTACCAAAGTGGGTAACATGGCATGTTATAACATATATATATATATAACATATATATCGTAAAATAAAGAAAAAATAACGACATCTAATGGTTTGGAATGATTTTACCTAACGATAGTAAGACCGTCCCAGCACAGATTTATCTGATTGTCAAACCATTCCTTCACCACTGACAAGACGTGTACTAATCACAACTTGTCAATGTGTGGAATGCCAGGCCTCCACCGTGGTTCGGATTCCACGTTAAACTGTAGGTCCTCCATTTCATCTCACAATCACCCTACCATTACTCATTAGCGTAAGTGCGTATAACTAGAACGGGTAGTAAGACGTGGTGCTAGTAATAATAATAATAATAATAATAATAATGATAATAAAACTAGCAATGACCTGAAATTAGTAAAGTATTAATAAATAAATAATATACTATTAAAACGTAAAAGAAGTTCAATTTAAATAAAATATTAAAAATCACGTTTCTTAAGAAAATATTAGATCTTGTTAATGTTTAATTATACTAAACCAGGGATAATATATTTAAATAAAATTATATAATAATTTACTAATTTATCGTTTACAATTTTTCTATCACTTAAAATAAAAATTTTAATTGAATAAAATGCGAGAATGACGCTCTTTTACTGAAACGCTTGTTTAAAGCTTTCTGAAATTATTTAAAGCTATGATTCTAGTATTTTATGGTTTTGTTAGATAAAATAGTTTTTAATTAATGATAAATATCTTTTATTTAGCACCACGTCTTACTACACGTTTGTTTTATACGCTTAAGTACTAATTACGCTAATGGATTATGAATTGGGAAGGTTGAATTTAGAGGAAGGGAACCCAAATTTGTGTGGAGGGAGATTGTAAAACCATTTAGGTAAAACCACCCCAGTTCATCCGACCGAGATTCGAACCTCGATATAACCGTCCTCGGCAATCTAGAATGATAAATATAGATGTAGTTTTGTACCCTCATCAAAAATCTATTGTAAAGTCTCAGCTTACCATAGAGATAACGAATAGCTTGTGTAAATATAAGACCTACAACTGAAACTAGGCACCCCTCCTTATTGTGTGTTTGTGAAGTCTTCTTTAAATAAAATTTGGAATAGAGATTTTTGAAACCATCTTACCACATTTTTAAAAATACCACTAATTAAAAAAATACATACACCTTATTTAAGTGATGCAAATTTTCCTGTTGCCAAGTGAAGATGTCAAAAAAACCACACTTTGATGTGAATTTAAGTTATAGCGTAATTTTATAGCTAATATATCCAGAAATTTTCAAGCAGATGGGCTCATAGGTAATCTTGATTCTTAAAAAGTAGTAATAAGTTTCAGAACGACAAATGGCCGGATTCGAGTTACACCACTAAACTTGGTTTATCCCCATATCCGAAAAATGTCCCTTCGAATTCCTACACTTTTATGGAAGTCCAATAATGTACCAATATGCTTTAGTTTCATCCCAAAATTCAAAAGGTTCAATAATAGTATGAGATATTGGTCTATTATTACAAAAAATATTAAATATATTTCTTTAGCATTTGTAGAAATTGAATTAGGTTGACTACTTTTGTTTTCGGTGACCAGACAGGGCGATGATAGGGGAACCTCTGTTAGCAAGGAAGCAAGAGGGGAGTATTTAGGTTTGAATTATGATAACTATTTCTAAAATATGTCTATGACCGATTGACTGTGAAAATATCACCCAACCCAACAAACCCTAACCTTTGATTGGTAGACTCATGTAAGTTCGAAAAAATAAGCAGTGAAAATGCTCAATTCTCGTGAACAGTGTCATGGAGGAACTAGGACTACTTATAATCCCTTCATTGAGGTGTCGTGGAGGAACTAGGACTATTTATATTCCCTTTCTTAGTGTGTCCTGAAGGAACTGGGATTACTTAAGATCCCTTCCTTGAGGTGAGGTATTTGAAAATACCTTTCAAGAAATATTTGTTGGTCTTTTAGCACTCACTCTTAGAAATTCTGTATGCAAGTAAACGGGGAACCACCACATTTTATAAACTCTTATATTACGCTGAGTTTATACCAGATGGTGCAAGCAGCACCAACCAGTTGAAGATCTTAGTTCATGCCTAGCGCCAGATGGAAATACATCACCACCATAAGCAAATCTTCGTGCTGTCAACTTAAGAAGAAGAATATAATATTAATAATTTTGTAAAATAGTATTGATTTTGAATGCAATACATGTTTGTAAATTTTTTAAATTGTTGTTCGTATTATAACCTAACTATACACTTGTCCTATATGTTTAAATAAAATCAATGGGAATAGAGCAAGAATTACTTCTCTTGGAATTAAGTCATCGCAAAAGAGTAGAGGAAGGGGTGGTGCAAAGACGACAGTAATTATATTCTAAATTCTTTAAACCAAATTATTCTATTAATCCCAATATAAATGAAATTCACTAGATATTTTATGACAGTAATAATGTATCTGTCTGTGCAGATAAAATTCGTAGATTTAAATATTCATGAAAAGTAATTTTACAATATTGCTTAGGGAATATTTTAAAAGCACACAAACATTTTTTTTCATATTCATAAAAAAAAATTCTCAGTGTGTAGTTTATAATATTTTTTTCTGGATTGTTGATTATGGATATGTTGGAGAGCATATACCAGCTGGGTGTATGCTTGCTAAGAATTTTTCCACAAAAGTGGTTTTGCGCGCAAATGTGGGTACATTCTTTTAAATGTGATCTTCCTCATCACTACCAAATTAGTGTACTTAATATGCATGTGTATATCTCGAGCGTGTATTATGTCATGGCGCAAAATATTAATATCAACAACATTTTAAATACTTGTTACTCTCTTCTCTAAGAGAAAGTATTGTAATCGTGAGAGTTTTCGACCCCGAGATTATGACGAATTTTTAAGTTTTATGTCCACCAAAACCCAAAAAAGTTGATTTTACAATTCTGGTCGTCTGTAATTCCTTGGCCACAAATTTTAAACGATTTTAAGGATTTTGTTCAATCTTAAAATTTAGATGATATAGAAACATATTTTTTATTTGGCCGTAGACATTAAATTAGCGGTAATTTACTCATAAGTGATTACTTTGAATTATAAAATCTTAGAAAACGACAATAGTTATTTTGTTATAAATTGATATATAGGGATTATTCTACATCCCAAATAACACTGTATATATTGTTTTTAAGTAAAAATTAATTAAAGTTTAATTAATGAGTATTTTTGAGGATTCCTATTATTTCATAAATTGCTTAAACGGTTTGGTTAATATTATATATCTAGAGAGTGTTTGCCGTGAAAAACTTAATATAACTTAATACTTATTTTCTATGATTTTAAGGGTAGTTTACTGAAGATAGTTTTTAAAAAAGTTTTGTATATTTTTTAAACAAAACTCTAAAGATTTGGTCAAAAATAAGTGTCTGGTAAGATTTTGTCATTTATGCTATTCTATGTATTTGATTTTACTAATAAAATTAATTTTATAGTTGTTTACTGATGAGTAATTTTTTTATTTGCAATATTTTAGAAATAAATACAACAATACTGTTCAACATTGGTATCAGGGAGATAATTTAAGTGATAAATAATTTTGTATTTTCTTTCTAAAAATAAATTAATCTAAAGATAGTTTATTTATGATAAATCTTAAGACAATTTGAAATTTTTTGAAAATAATCTTGAAGATTTAGTTTAGAATGAATATCTGGGTAACGGTTTTTTATAATAAAGAAGAATATGTTTGTATTTTAACAAATTTAAAATAATTTTAGGAGAGTTGAAAATTTTGATTTTAAAAATTTTAATTTGTTGAAAATATTGTAAAGATTTTGTTTGAAATGTATAAATGGAGAGTGTTTACTGTGATTAACAAGAGGATTTGTTTATTTATTTTTGAGGAAAATTACTTTATGGGTTTTTATTGTAAAAATATATTTTTGAATATTTTGTTCCAAGCTATATGAGAGAGTCTATGCGATTATGTGTTATCATTTATTTTTTAAGCATGTTGGGGTAGATATTGTTACATATATCAAATGATAGTGATGTATTAATAGAGGAATGATAAAATCACATTTGCAATCCATGATTTTTTAGATTATATCAAATAAATATTTAAAAATTGAAATCCCACTATATTAAAGGACGCTAAATTGAAAATGGTTATTGTATCAATTTTGATTTTATCCCCAAAATAGAGGTCTATGCCATAGATTTGAATCCTACCAATTAACAACAACAATAATTATTTTGAATCCATTTCCGTTAGTAGTAGAAATGTCAGCTCAACAGTCAATATGTATCGAGCTAAGAGCATATTTCACTGACAATATTTTCTCATCACTAAAAAGAACCGGATGTGAGCGCGAACATACTTTTAGCCAGAAAAATTATGTTATCAACTTTTTTATTATAAATGAATATTTTCATGATAGGTATGGATGTTTTCACAGTCAATTTTGACTGACCAATTTATTTGGTTCAGTTTCATTTAGCCATATCAGTAAATAAATGGTACGGCACACCGCACAGACTTTCTCTCTCTTTCTATAAACTCGTAAGAATTCTGAACAGAATAATGTACATTGTATCATCACCACTCCACATAAGAACACGCATAAGATAATATACAATGATATAGAATCAATGAGAAAAGAGGCGCATCTTTGTCCACCTAAGAGCATTTCAAACAGTTTAATGTCTTCCACAAGGGTCAACACTTCGTATTAAAATTTCGATTTCTGGTTAAAATTTTAACATTTTATAAGGTGTTGCAGATCTTCAAGTCATCGCATTGATATTTAATTATTCATTTATACATTTTGACCAATAAAAAATGTAAATATTGACTATTGAGTCTAAAATGGAGATAGATCATTGCTATGCAAACATTTCTCCTAAGAGATTTAAGGAAAAATAACATACTTTTTTAGATACTTATATTTAATTACTCTATGGCATTGGAGAATTATTGCGTTAAGACTTAAGTAGTATATGTTTACAACTAAAGCTCACAAAATTGTATTAATATATTTGCAAATATCTCAGAAACTGTTGCTTTTATAAAAATATATGTCAAATAAAAGTTTTTTATTTCTAATAGTCCTACAATTTTGCAATGATAAGTTGTTTAGTTTCTCAAATAGTTGTGGAGATACGGAAATTAACGCTTCTGTAATGTACCCTAAAAATCATTTTCATAGGAAAATGAAAATAGCCAGTTTATTTATAATCTTAATCAACGCCTAGATACGAATTTTAATCAAAATCGTTTGAGCAGATTTTGAGAAAACCAAATTTTTCTCTTTTCGCCCTTCAGTAAACTACCCTTAATTTTAAGTTTTTATAGACACACAGACAGACGGCATTGCAAAGACTATTTTTTAGGGTTCGGGGGGTCATGAGACGTCGACATCCATCAACATTTCAGGTTAGTTTTTTTTACGGTCGCAATACTTAAACTTTAATGTCCAAAAAGTTAAAAAAATTATATAATTGCGTATAGATTGAAAGTTATTGATTTTATAAAAATATGTTTCGGATAAAATATCTGTATTATAAATATATATACATATTTGTAATGCTAAGTAATTTCATATCTCAAATAGTTTCGGAGCTATTTTAAAAAATGTTAATTGACGCATCAGACCGGAGCCCTTAAAGCCATTTTGCCGAAATATTGAGGGTAGCCATTTTGTTTGGAATATTTATTAATGTTTATAAATGAAATTTAATCAAAATCGTTAGAGCCGATTTTGAGAAAATCGACTTTTTCTCTTTTTTTCCCTTCAGTAAACTACCCTTAATTTTAGGGGTAGATATCCAATTCCAAAAACCCCTCGGGGCAACCCTATGAAAACCCTCGATATCAAGTTTCAGCTCAATCAGTAAAATAGTTTAGGCTCTAGTTGGAGGTACAGACAGACAGACAGACAGACGGAAATTCAAAAACCACTTTTTCGGGTTCAGGAAGTCATGAAACGTCAAAATTCATCAAAATCTCGAGTTCGATTTTTTTGACGATCACCATACTTTCTCTACCTGTAAGATAGAGAGAAAGTAAAAAAGAGCTTATAGAAACATGGCATTAAATACACCTGTAGTAGTGTAGATACAGAATGTTTTAAAGTTATAAAATGTTGTTTATTGGGACAGAAAAATCGATTTTTAAAATACTTTGGAATCCAACCAATTAGTGCATTGTGTTTTATCACTCCAAATATTGAGGAGGGTGAAAAAAATATTTAATAATATATATTTTAATTCAAGTAGTAACAAGTGATATTTTAAATATAAGAACTAATATGTTATCAATTTAAACTGAAGTTATCCTTTATACGTGCTTCTAGTAATGAGTGATTTTAATTTCTGATAAAAAAATCAGAAATTAGTTTTTTCTTTTCATTTGTATACGTCCTACTACCCGTCTGAATATCCGTATCGTATATCCTCACTAATGTACTAGAATTGGCGTGATGTAAGTTTGAGGAACTACTTAGGAAAACACATCTCAATACAGTTGGTATTATTTCAATCCCCAATTTTCCCGTCAATCTGAGAAAACAAGACTAGCACCTCAGTTCGTGTTTCATAAGGTAGGGGTAGTAAGTAGTAGAGTTAAAATAAAGGAAAAAATTCAAAGGAGTTTTCAGTTTCCTTATTGCCATGGTGTCAAAGAAGTATAGTTCTTAATTAGGACTTTTCACATATATCAATAATTATTTTATTTTAGTAAAATAAGTAATTCCCAATTTTGGTCTAGTGGTCATAGATACTGGCTACAGATTCGGAGGACCTGGTTTCATTCCCCGTCAATTCCAAAATTTATCTGTAAAGCAGTGGGTTTGAAACGGGTTAAACTCATCCTCGTGAGAACAAATTAGGAATTACTAGAATAAATAAGTAGTGGCTCCAGTTTAGAAAACTAAGGTAAACGGCTCGAGGAATCATTGTGCTGACCACATAACATCCTCCATCCGCAAATGTTGTCACTATTATCGTTAACGATGGCAGTCCCTCAGTCGGTATAGCTCGCTTGTGATTTTTCATCATGGAGGCTATTTTTGTACAGTATTAAATATTTATAAATAATTTCCTGTCTAAAAAGTTTCTTGCTGTGTCTAGGCATGCCATTTTAGGTACTTGATGGCTGACAAACCCATTTCTTAAGGTAAAAGTGCACGTTATTAGGTTCGTTTTCAAAAAATAAGAGTAACAAAACTTAGTTGCTGAGTACGCAGTACAGAGTACACGGTGAAAAAATTATAAAAATTTAAAGAAAAGAATTGTCCTATAAGTTACACAATAATATTTTATTTAGGTATATAAGGTTACCCAATACCCAGGTAGATATCAGTAGGTGTAATTAACAATGTTTAGTTTAATTAAGTGGACTTTAATTTAGAATTCGTCTATAATAATATAATACTACACGTTTTATCATCAACATTGTTAGAAACTCTATTACAAAATTTATGTGATGCAAACAAAATAAATATTGTACCATGGCTCTAGATAACTCTAGAGACCGCGGATACGTAAACAGGGTCAACATACAGAGATAACAAATGAAAGCAAAATATATAGATTCATATAAATAAATTAGCTTTAGTGTGGCAAGCTTAACAATACATAGGTAAAATAAAATACGGGCAACCTCCACTTTGCCCAGATTAGGCCAATTAAGAAGCCCTCCAATACATAACTCTAATCGGAAAATACTAGTGCTCTCACACCAGTAATTCAGGTTGTGAGAAGCGCCGTAATTAATGCACAACAGAAAAGTCCCTGCTTATGCTCGACACGGGTGGCCTTCATTTACCAAAGAAATTCAGCATCAGCTACGATACAATTACATCCACCTAAATAGTCTATATAATACAATAGCAAGATAATTAGTTGCAACTATTTACTTCTAAATAAGATAGAATCAATTTAGTGAGACAAAACAGCTGCCCTTCCATAAGAGAAAAGGACAGCCCACGCTAGTGAAGCTAGCTTAAACCTTTTAATCAAGCCTACAATGGTAACGAGAGGATGAGAATTTATCCCGGTCATACATGTCCGGTAGGACAATAACTGAAAGTTCCAATTCAGGGCTCTAGGCCTGAGCACAATAATATGACCTGACACACAACCAATTGGTCTCAGCCAGGCTCAAGGAGATCTTACCCATGAGGGTCAGCAATCGAAACAAAGAGGGGTTAGAGAAGACCCTCCCCAAAAACATCAAAAGTGCGAGCCACGCCAGATGGGCAAAGAGACCCACAAGTTGAGGACCGCATCAAAGGTGAACAACAGTCATGAAATTACACAAGAAACGTGGGCCATGCCAGATGGGCAGAAAGACCCACAAATTGATTACCGCACCAAAGGTGACCATCAGTTATGACGTGAGGCGCCCAAAATAACTCTAGGAAAGCCGACCAATACCTAATAAGGCATACCATCATGCCTGGAACAACCTAAACAGCCCGTGCACAGCAGACTACAACATGGTCATGCAGGCCTTGGTGTGGGGCACACTTTTATCTAAGCTGCTGGTCTGATGGACCAAGCCTATAGTGGTGACCTGAAACTTCACCAATGGCAAGTACAAAGTATCGTGAAAGCGTAAGCTAAACTACATTACATAAAATAAGCTCATAAGAGCTACAAATACCCTCCTGAATGAGGAAACAAAGAGCTACAACATAGCTATAGAAGCCACCTAGCTAGCCTACGTTACATAAAATAAGATCCTAAGAGCTACAAATACCCTCCTGTATGAGGAGACAATTCCTAAGAGCTACAACACGGCTATAGAAGCCACCTACTCCCTATCAGCTTTAAAGTATAACGTTAAGGTAGGTTGTCTCCACCGGTCAGGCCAGTCCGGTGGAACCATCGTCATGACCACCGTTGTGCCGAGAATAAGTCTTGAACGAAGACACGTGCAGCGTGTAGAATCCTGGGTCGGTTGATGTAATACTGTGTTCTTGCCCAGCGAACCACGGCCTTATACAGCGGCTGAGTTAAGTGAACCATTTAGGAGAGGAGAAGTGGGATGATGTTCCATGAAGTTCAAATCGGAACCTACACCATAAGCAGAGAAAACCACGCGCTTACGCGCTACACTAGACCTCGGTCAGTCGAATAGATGGCTTGGACGGTCTAGACCCACGTCGCCGGCCGAGAGACAAGTAGAGCACGTCTGATGGAGCCATTCTCGTTCAGTGAAGTAGTCGAGGCAAGGTAGGTAACAAACACATGTGCATATATATAAGTACATATTTAGAAGTTCATATCATTTTAGACTGAGACAGGTTACTCCTGGTAGTTTGATTTAGCTCGCAGCGTAGCCCGCTACAATATATATTCTTTTTTTTTTTTAATATGTCAATTTTTTTCTACGGTTCGAAGTAGAAAATGAATCATTTTAGAGGATCAATATTATTTTCTTCTCTCTCTCTTAGAGATGCCAAAAGTATGTGATGGTGTGTTTTATTTGTTTGCTTTTAAGAAATTTCAAATATTAAATATAATAATATTGTCTTGACACTGGGGTTCTATGGGGCGTATAATTATAACAAAGACTACTCAAATAGTGGAAACTAAAATGAAAGATAATTAAACATTATGTAATTTATTATAATATGTTAAAATACATTTTTAGGAGAGTATAAGGCATCGTGCTAAGTCAGTTACTCTATATTCGAGTAAAACATTCAGTCTGTAAGTAGGCTAATCAATCTATAAATAATCCAGTTGGTCTGGTAGTAGATAAGTAAGTAAGAAATAAGTCGCTCAGTTAGTATGTCAGTAACTTAGTTGTTTGGTAAGTAAGTCAGTCAATTTGTCAATAAGTGTAGACATTAAAACAGCCCAATTGACTAATATAAATGGTTGGTCTGAATTACAGCAATCATTTTGTGCAAAGATTAGTCAGTACTAATGTACCGTTGCCCAGGGAACACCCGAATATACTAATCGTACATCCTTTCCTTGGAGGAGCTTTCAATGTCCGGATGAGGTGAGAGGATGATGGAAGTTAATATGACAGGTTGAGCCAATGGAAGATCTTAACCTAATTTAAGTCTATTTATACACATTTTTGTGAACATAGAAATCAATCAGCTCTCGCTAAAAAAAACTGCTATCAGCCAGAAATCAAACTCAGAATCTCTGGTGAGCAGCGGAGGGCTATGACCACTACACCATGAGGCCAGATGCCCAAATTAAACAAAAGTTATTATCTACTTGGCTAGGACTAGCTTGCAATTTAGAGATGGCTCTTGCTTCTAAAACATCATTAGATTTGTTTTATATTCACCAAATTCCACTTAGATAATTAGTCAAAATTTTTAATAGTTCAATCACAACTAGGTTTTGAAAATTTATAAATTATGGGGGATATTTAATGTTTCACATGGCAACTTTTTATTGAATGAAAGAACATTTTAAAGAATTAGCTCTAACACTATGTATCAAAGAATAGTCTCGTCACTCTCACAATATATTAAACTGCCAATGAATGAGAGGTTTGGATTCAAATCCCAATTGGATGTATTAGCGTAATTAGTGCATAATATGTGATTTACTCTAAAGTAATGGCTGCCACACTGTGGTATGCGTATCATTAGTGGTACGTACAGTACAATTATTCACGTTCGTACGCAATGAGAAGCCAAACAAAACAAGCAAATCAAAGTGGGAAAAAGATAGGCTACCATCCAATCTTATAAATATATTCAAACCAATTCTAGCCAAAAGGAAATAAATGTTTCTGTGCACCACACATACTTTCTCCTGCTTTTATACATTTTAGATATTTACTAAAAATTTGTAAGATTTGTGAAACGGAATAATAGGTCTATACATTGATGTAGAAACAGTACAACAAAGATTATAAATTAAATAATATACACTGTTACTTTATGGAATTAAATACTAGGAATACTGTTAAAGAAACATCAAGAAAAGAGAAAGATTTTTTTCTATTAAAGAGCATAAGAATCAAATTCATTTTCAAGACCTGAGCTTGGGAGTATATATATATATATATATATATATATATATATATATATATATATATATATATATATATATAT